>VZTB01004756.1:74395-84440 GCA_013397245.1 Thryothorus ludovicianus
GCCCCGGCCCACCCCCGGCCGAGCCCGCCGTGCTCCCCGGGCACAGCCCGCACCCAGCCGAGCCCGCAGCCGCAGCTGTGGCTCGCAGCACAAGCCTGCCTGTGCTGACCGCAGCCGCCGCTGCCCACCGCACCAACCCTCGGTAGCACCAGCCCGCAGTGACCGGAGTGTGGCCGCCGCCTGCACCCAGCCGCAACCGCGCCCGCAGCCGCCTCGACCCTGGGACCCTGCGGCTGCTCCCGGAGCGCGCCAGTGGCCGCGGCAGCCTGTTCCCCAGACGGCAGAAACAGCCCGTCCGTTCCCCTGACGGCAGGAACAGTCCGCTCCCCCACGGCAGGAACAGCCCGCTCCCCCACGGCAGGAACAGCCCGCTCCCCCGACGGCAGGAACAGCCCGCTCCCCTGACGGCAGGAACAGTCCGCTCCCCCACGGCAGGAACAGCCCGCTCCCCCACGGCAGGAACAGCCCGCTCCCCCGACGGCAGGAACAGCCCGCTCCCCTGACGGCAGGAACAGTCCGCTCCCCCACGGCAGGAACAGCCCGCTCCCCCACGGCAGGAACAGCCCGCTCCCCCGACGGCAGGAACAGCCCGCTCCCCTGACGGCAGGAACAGTCCGCTCCCCCACGGCAGGAACAGCCCGTTCCCCCACGGCAGGAACAGCCCGTTCTCCGACGGCAGGAACAGCCCGTTCTCCGACGGCAGGAGCACGCAGCCTGCTGCTGTTTGGAACTCGCGCCCGGGGAGCCGCGCACACACGCCGCGGTTTGCAGCACGCACGTTCCACCTGCCGAGCTGATGCTCACAGACCACCGCGGTTCTGGTGGTAACGCTGTCCCTATCTTCTGTTTCCTTGTCTTTCTCTCTTTTTCCCTCTCTGTTCCTTTTCCTATCTGCCTTTAGTAAAAACACTCTTTTTATTTATATCTATATTATTATATACATTTATAACAGTTGTCAGATATAATATTGCTGCGATTACACTTTATTTTCGTCCGAGAAGTCTATCAAAAGAATCTTCCCGAGTGCCCCTTTTATAGTGGAACGGAACAAGCGGTAGGAGGAATTATTTTCTTGGGGGGTTCAAAATGATCCTCATGAGTCCCTTCGTCGCAAAGAGCATTGTAGGCAGAAGTATTTGGTCTCTTTGACCAAACTCAGCTCTCCAGATCTGAAGAATGGATTGCTTCAAGAGACAGAGTGAGGAGGAAAGGTGAGGACATAGCAGAGAGAGAGAGAAAAGCCTCAGACAAAACCAGGGCAACAGAGATTAGCGGTGCAGGTCCGGTGTAGTGACACAGCAGCAGGACCGAGAGCGCTGGTGGCTCTGGTGTGAGCTGCTCGGGGAAGCTGCACTGCAGCAGAGGGCACCAAAAAGCAACAGAAACCGCTCTGTGCTAGCAGCCCGTGAAACACCCATGTCTGCGTTACAGTCTGGCGGTGGCCTTGGCTCTGTACCTCAGGTGGGAAGGAATGATGAAGAAAGACTCCATAGCCCTCTGTTGCATACTTTAAATTAGCATGAACACGGCAGCGTTAGCGGCCGGGAGCTCTCGTGTCCCCGGCTCAAGCCCGCGCTGTGGCTGCCGCTTTGGTGAGGCTCCCGCGTGTATCGTGGTGCGGGGGCACCGCTGCCCTGCGGAATGTGATGTCCTTCCAGCGCGCTTGAACGCTGCGGACCTTCCCGAGATGGGGAGATGGGACCGTCTGACCCCTGTAGAGGCTGCTCCCGGCCCTTCCGCAGCCACACTGCCCCGTTCTGCGGGCGCTCACAGCCCCCTTCTCCTGCCAGGGCCACCCGCGCCATGGGCTCGCCCCCGGCCCGGCACCTGAGCCCCGGCCGGAGCAGCCCGGCTCCACTCCCCTCCGCCGGAGCCGCGCTGAGGGCGGCGGCACGTCCCCGCCCGCCGAGAGAAGGCCGGGCCCGCTCCCGCCCCGCCCCGGCCNGGCCATATTGGATCCATTCAGCCGCAGCCACTCGCGGCGGGCAGCGACAGCAGCGCTCCCGCCGCCGGAGCCGCGCCAGCCCGGCCATGGCCGCCACCGACCTGGAGCGCTTCTCGGTGAGCACCGCCCCGCTCCGCGGCCGCGCAACTTGGGGCTGCTTTGTCGCTCGGGCGCGGGGGAATGAGCCGGCGGGTGCGGGACACCGCGGGGGAGCCGGGGAGGGAGCGGGGCCGTGCCGGTGCCCGCGGCGGGGAAAGTCCTTGCGGGAAGGTCCTGCCCGCCCGTGGGCGGAGGGAGCCGCCGGTGAAGGAAGGGCTCCGGGGCCTCGCAGCTGCCCCTGGTGCTGGCACCGGCACCGCCACCTTCGGGGACTCCTGCCGGGATGGCCAGGATGCTCCTGAAGGGTATCCGGGATCCGTGTGTCTGCAGGCGTGCAGCACCCCGCAAAGACGGCAAGAAATGGGGTCAGACCTTCCTCAGTGCCGGTTGTTTACATACCACTGTATCCAAACACTCTGCGGTAGTAACTTAGCGGTGTGTGTACAATGCAGCGAGAGGCACGCTGACTGAAACACGGGTAAAGCAAACCCTTGAGGCTGCCTGCTCTCTGAGCCGGTGTGTGAGGAATGCTGTACAGCAAATATGGAGCGTGACCCGTGCACTGCCGCCTCTCTGCAGCTCACATGTTGTATAACTGCTATCGGAAGTCAATCTGGCTAAAATCTGTCGGCCCAAAACTATTCTTTGTCCGCAGCTTGAATTTTTTGTTGTTGTTGGAAGGCTGTTCTCGTTGAATAGCTTGGTGTTGTGTCTTGCGCGCTCTCAGAGCTAAAAGCGTTTTTACCGCATTAAATAGCATAGCTCTCCAGAGTCAAAATAGTCTGGTGTGATATTACTAAATAAATGGGAGCAGCAGTGGTGGCTGTCTGAATTATAGGCATGCCGTTTGAGCACAAACAAGTCCCTGCTACTGTTTTCTCTGTAAGCTACTTTTTGCCAAGGATCTCAAACCCTGTTTCATTTCTTTGAATCCTGGCCCAAAAGTTTCCAGCTCAGGAATGACTTTTCAAGACTGTAACTTACTTAAAACCTGCATAAAGGAAAATTGAATTGAGGCTCTTATTTAAGAAAGCTAATGTTTCTAGGCTCTGGGAGGAGTAGATTAAGGTAAAGACAGTGGCAGAGAATGAAAACACCAAGACTCTCTCACTGCAATTCTTTCTGCATTTGTATCATATAAAAGTATTTCCAATGTTAATTTGGTGTGCCTGCTGTTGCCTGTGCGGATTTTCATAGGTGTTACAGGAATCTAAAATATTGCCTTGTTCTGGAGAAAATTAAATTAATTTGCTTTTATGGTGTGGGTACTTGGATACTTGGTGTACTTACATCAATACTGTCACTCCAATTTTAATAAAAGAAAGGGGAAAAAAAGCTTCCTGAAGGTGTTTGGCTCTCATTTGGGCACCAAAGGGAAATGGCTGGGCTCCAGCATGGCTTGAGTGCCCAACTGCATTAGGAAGAAATCTGCTTGCTTTGCACAGGGAGCAGGGATGGATTTATAGGGGTCTGCAGGCACAGTAGGTCTGGTGACCTGATGATCTCAATTTGTCTTTGACCTGGAACCATGGATCTGGCAGAGGTGGGTGGGAGAATGACATCTCGTTTCCATTTGATGTGGGGCAGGTGTCTGTCCCACTGCTGTTTCCTTTACCCCTAGCTTGTGTCTCAGCTGTTCCTCCAGCAGTATCATGGAAACATCACCATTCAGGTGTTCTGAGTTGTTCTCTCTGTGGAGATTACAGGTTTCTTCTTGCCATTTTATAATACCATACCTCAGCTTCCTGAGCATGAAGTCCATGTGGGAGTAGCTTGTCGCTGCCAAGCAAAGGTGATGATAAATTCACTTATTTTTACCAGCTGTTTGTATTTGCAGTAGGAGCTAATGCTGAAAAAGCCTCTGAAGTAGGGTTTTGATACACAATGGGCCGTGATTGGCGAAGCTATTTATAAGTGTCCAGCTGACACTGATATCCTGGAATGTAGTGACCCTTATGTTTGGATAATGTGTTTTGAAAACTCCCCAGATGCATGCTTCCCTTGTACAGTCTTCCAGAATGCTTCTGTCTCCAGCACAATGAAGTTCCCTTCAAGTGCTGCTGTTGGAAATGACCAACAAAAACAAATTAAAGGAAGCTCACCCATGGAAAGCTGCCTCTGAGGCAGCAGAATCACACCAGTGGTGCTCAACACCACCTTTGTTTTTGTGGCTGTAGTGTTGTGAGAGAGATTTGCTTCAAATCCTGGAGGCTGAAGTTTTCTGCTCATCTGCTCTGGTAACCACAACTGTGTTCAGGGCCTGGGCTGCAGGAGTTGTTTCTGGAGACCCAGAGCTGCTCACCACCAAGGTGGAAGGAAAACTGATCAAGTTTGGTTCATTTGTGAAATACTTTTATTTTGTCATTAATGCTCAGAGCTTCTCCATTGCCTGTGCTGGCCAGTGCTGAGTTAGCACATGTGGTGGCTGTGCTGGAGCAGACACTAGCAGTATTAGCAAGGATGCTGAGTGGGAAACAGCCCAACCACCGTGTGCAAGTGGAAGCCAGAAGGTGCTTGAAATGCAGCAGGGAAATGCAGAGGCTCTGAAGGAGCCTGGAAAAGCTGGAAGGAGAAAAACTGACTGAGAAGCGACTGGAGATGCACAGGAGAATAAAAGGGATGAGATGTGAGACTGAGACTAAGACTTCTGCTTTCCCAAATCTTCTGCTTTCTCTCTTTTTCAGTGAAACCCATTGACCTCACAAACTGCTGTTACTTTACTATCTGCACTAACCCACAGCCTGACATGGAGGTGCAAGGGCTCCAAACTGAGCAGTTCTGGGAGAAGAAGCAGGTGTCCTCAGTCTCCAGGCTGGGCTCAGATATAAGAGTTTAATGTGAAAAGCTGACTTTTGGCTGATTGCTCTGCGTGGGAGCTGTGACTGCCTGCACAGACAGGGGTGTGTGAACACTGATGCCCAGGGCAGAGAGCACTGGACACAGGTACATGGCAGTGTGTGAGCTGTGCCTGGGGATGGCTGTCCACATGCCATCCTGAGATTTCCCTTCATGTTAGTGATTGACAGCTAGGCTGCTACTGGCAGCTTTACCACAAATTAATGTCCCTTAGAAGGTCTTGCAGATAAAACACCATTTTATACAGAGGAAAGCTGAAGAGCAACTTCTTTGCTGGAAATAAACGATGGGATTTGCTTTGTCTCAGGGAGTTGCTGAGCTTGGGGAGGATCTGGCAAGCTTGTCAGCTGTGTGTGAGCACTACCTGTTTATACACCACTGCCTTCTTGTCACCTGCTCCCAGCTCTGTGGGAGGAGAGGAACCTTTGGATGGTGCCTGTTCCTACCATAACTGCCTACGTTGTGATAAACTTCATGTGTTGCTGCTGCTTTCTGTAAGCTCAGGGTTCACTTAATGACTGCACAGCCTAAACCCACTCTTCCCTGCAAGGGGCCAGAGTGATGCCTTAGTCTGTGAAAGGTGGGCTTGAGGAGTGAGCTGCGAACAGCTCTGTGTTTCATGACCAGAAATCTTATCACTGCAGGTCCTAAGCATAGGCTTACATTTTCTTCTAAACAAGCTCTCAAGGAAGACCTTTCTTTGGCTCAATTCCAGTGGAAAACGGGGTTGATTTGAATTCAGACATTCCCTCGGCTCTCTATTTTGCCCAGGCTGTTGGCACCATTTGGAAGTTCCAGGATGAAATCTCCTTGTCTGCTTCTGCTATTCAGTTATTTACCTTTTGCCTGGGAGTGGTCCCCCATGCAGTGTGGTGCACAAGTGACAGATTTTTCTCCAAGCTGGTAGCAGGCACCAGAAAGCCAACCCAGCAGGAGCAGACCTTTCCTTCCCTGTGCTGGCCAGCTCTTCTGCCTGTAGTGTATGCTTTTTTGGGAAGGAATGATGCAGAAAAATGGCCTTCCACTATAGGGGACAAATTTGTGGTTGGGTCTCCGAGCCTTGTGATCCCTCCCCTGGAATTTCGCCTGTCCTCACACAGGAAGCCAGCTCTGACTGCCTCAACCACAGAATCAATTAACTCAACCACAGCCCATGGCAGTTAAACATTTATTTTCAGTGTACGCACTGGGTACAAATGTTGCCCAGAATAAGGTTTTTTGGGGTTTTTTTTTCCTCTTCCCCACTGTGGCAAAGTCACTGCTGGTGAATCCGGGGTGTCTCTTCCTCCTGCAGCAGAGATGCAACATGTTGTTCTGCGTGGGAGCTGCAGAGCTGCTCCCATCCACTCATAACTGCGGCGGGTGCTGAGGCAGTGGGTGGAAGGACGTGAGCTGGCGGAGGCTGAGGCCGTGTGTGCCCTCAGCATCGGCAAAACAAATGAGAGCCTGAAGAATAACTCCCTTTCAGGAGGCCGGCGTGGTGTCAGGGCTTGTCGTCTGTGCTGTGGTGGCAGCTGTCAGCCAGTCCCCAGCGTTGCTGGAAGGCCAGAAGCTCCCTAAATATTATCTTCTGTGGCAGAATACCAGTGCTGTCTCCAGCTGCGGGGAGAGGCACAGCCCTGTCTCTGGGTGCCCCCGCTGTCCCCAGTGCTGTCGTCTCAAGGCACCACTGTGCAAGCCAAGGCCCCATCACTGGGCTGTTTTTCTGTCTGCAGGAGCCACAGTCACGCTCATCTCCTTTCCTTCCCATGCTCCTTTGGCTCAGCTCTTGGGAGGGGGAGCAAACCGGCATGATGCAGGATTGGCTTTTCCTGGGTTGTGCAATTAGGAGGAGGAATTTGGGAGGTGATGGGACTGAGGGAGACGTGCAGGGCGTGGGCACACTGCACTCTTCATCCCACCTGTGTGGGGTAAGGGCACGTTTATGAGATTAGTTTTGGTTATTCAGAATGTTTGGAACACACGTCAGGCTGTGGATGGGAGAAGCTGCCCTGTTTGTTTCAGATGCCCTGTTTGTGCAGCCTTTGGAAATAACATTGTCCTGTCCTGTACTTGCTTTGTTGAGGTGAGCCTTGTGTTTGTGCAGCATCTGCTTGTTTCTTCTCTTCTCCACATCTCTGGGTTTATACCTGAAGCTTTGCATTTGTATTCCTGTATCATAAAGGTATCAGACAGCTAAGAGAGCCCACCTCTTTTCCCAGAGCAGCCCAATTGAGAAAAAAAGTCCTAAAAGTGCTGTTTGTTCTCAGTCCCAGCCATGTGCTTCCGTTCCAGAACCTCTTCTCTGGCATAAGCAGCCATGCTCACCTCCAGCATGTGACATTGGGATGCAGAAGGTAAACCCAGACAGGGAATGATCATCCTCCAAAATGGGGTGAGGGGAGACTTTCAGACAAGAGTGGTGTCAGTGAGAGCCACAGGATTCTTGGATGCAGCCCTAATCACTGCTCTCGGCTTGTGGCTGACCAGGTCAGGGCTGTGAGGGCACCACTTTTAGATGTTCAGATTCCTTTGTGAAACCAGAAAGTGTCCGTCTCCCACACGCATGAAATTCCAGAGATGTCAGACAGCTCAGGCAAGGTTCCCATGGAGAGCCCTGTCTCGGGGCTCTTGCCCTCTCTGGCTGCACGGCCTCAAGACCAGACTGTCACAGGGAGCTGTGGAGCCAGAGAGCCTGGGCTGGATCTCCATCCAAGGGCTGGGGTTCTCCCAGCCTCACCACACCACTGCCCGAGATGCTGTGATGAATCTGCATTTTGTGTGCAAGGGAGCATGTGGGGAATGCATCAAGACCTCCGCAGGCAGCCAGCTCTTCCTGTGGCTGTAACAGAGGCAGGACTCAGCCCTCGGTTTCTGAGCTCATGTCTGCCTGTGATGGGCTGTGCAGGCTTGCCTTCATGTGCTGCTGTGGAGCGTGTTCCCAGAGCTTGTGGTGATGCTGGAAAATGGAACCTCCCCGTGTCTGCCAGGACCTCCCACGCAATCCTCAGAGAGAGGAGCCCATCCTCACGGTGTGGCATAGTGTGTGCGTTCCTGGGGTGCCCAGGGCACAGTGTATGCAATCCTGGGGTGCCCAGGGCACAGTGTGTGCGTTCCTGGGGCAGCAGGGCATTGCCAGGTCTCTGCTCCAGGCCCTGCTTACAGCAGCCTGCCATCCTGAGCCACGCTGATCCTGGCTTTCAGCTCTTCCTCTGCTGCCTGAGGAAGGCTGGCAGCTGGCCTCCCAGCAGCCTTCCCCTTCCCTTTTTCTGCAGCAAAGGTGCTCCCTGCTCATATTCCTAAATATAGATTTATTCTATATTTTTGTACAGAACAAAGAGTCCTTTCAGCTTATCTTTTTGCTACGTGTATTTTTCAAATAGAGGTTTTCTATTCCTTTTTTTCTGTTGCTTTGGTTCTTCAGATTGAAGGTATTCTGTGCTAATACACCTGGAGGCTTTCTGGAGGCATGTGTTAATAGGATATATAGCAGTTAGCTTATTAGCATGATGACTCTGGTTTAGCCCTCAGAGGAGCTGAGTAGCTGTGGTACATTGTGGGATATTTTCCTTCAAGTGTCTTCCAGGCATTATTACAAGAAGATGTGGTCAGTAGCTGGAAGATCAGTTTGTGGAGATGCCGTGGGGTGGTTGTATAAGGCAAACTGGGAAAATACAGTGGTGACCAAAAGCACTTGGGTTCCCATTTTATCTCTGTTCCCTTCTCTAAAAATATACTGGATAATAGTATTTATTGTAATTGGGCAATAAATTCTGGAAATGTATGTGGGAATTCGCCATGTTTACTTTAAGTGGTAACTAAAGCAAATAATCTTGGTGACTGCTATCCAGAGTGGCTTGTTTGGTGTGATGAGGATCCAGATCCTTTTTTCCCCCTTCAACACTTCTTTTTAAACTGCTCCAAACGTTTTTCATTCCAGTCCTCAAGGGTAGGCACTCAGTTTATCTCCTGGCTTTGTCCCACAGCCACTTGTGTTTGCCAAGTGTCTCCTCTTCCTCATGGAAGGATGCTGGGAAACCAAAGATTCCTCAGCTGAGTGTAGACTGGGAATGCATCGCTGCCTTGGGTGAACTTGGGAAAGTCTGGATTAGATAAGGTGCTAAGATTAAGCTCTTGGCAGGGTTAATTGGGAAGTCCATAAAATGAAAAGCCTCAGCAGCTTCTGAATAAATAATTTTTAAAAGAAACTGACTAGGGGAGTGTTGGGTGTTGTTGTTTGTCTGTATTTCAGGATTTTTTTTTTTTCGGTCAGTTTGAAAAGTTTTATTTGTGTTTTGGAGTTTGCTTGATTCTGAATAGCTCATGGGGGATGGAATTCTCAGGCTGCCGAGAAGCTGAACTTTCTCATCCTTTAAGGTCATTTTGGAGGAAATGTCTTTCATTTTTGGTTCCATAGCTTTCTTTATTTTAACCAACTTGCCTTATTCTCAGAGGCAGCTTTCATGTTTGCAAAACACTGTATACATAATGCCTGGTAAATCCTGCTTTGCTTCGTTATAAATTCTCATCCAGGACTTGTGATAGAGACAAAATGCCCATTTAATCCTCTCTTGATTAAGGAAGACCTTGCAATTAATTAATTAGGCTTTATAAATGTTATGGGGAAATCGCTAAAAATGACTTAAGAAAAAGAAGCATGTGGGAATTTTGCTTGTGGTATAGAAAAGAGAGGAATTTAAGCCAGAAACAGTCAGTTTGTTTGCAGAAAATTAAAACTGATGTTGCATTCACAGGTTGTGAATGGATCCTCTTGGATGTGTGTGGCATAAGATGAGGAGCTTTCCTCTCCCTTGAGACTTGGCTTTGAGCATCAGCAAAAACCGATGTTTTAGGCCCGTGCCATTTGATTCTGTAGACGTGTGTAGGATTTTTGTTTTGTGTTCTGTGGTTCGTTGTGTTGCTTTGAAGGAGGAAGGGCCGCTGGGGCTGAAGTGGAGCTGGAGGTGATGCCCTGAGCTCAGTGTGTGCTCACAGGCATTGGAGGGAGTGATGTGTGGGGTCGGTGTGCGTGGGATCCCTGTGTGGATCCGTATGCGGGGTCCCTATGTGGATGGATCCCTGTGTGGATGGATCCCTGTGTGGATGGATCCCTGTGTGGATGGATCCCTGTGTGGATGGATCCCTGTGTGGATGGATCCCTGTGTG
>VZTB01004756.1:84704-127012 GCA_013397245.1 Thryothorus ludovicianus
TCCCTGTGCGGATGGGTCCCTGTGCGGATGGGTCCCTGTGCGGATGGGTCCGTGTGTGCGGGGTCCGTGTGCAGGATCCCTGTGTGGATGGATCCCTGTGCGGGTCCCCGTGCGGGATCCCTGTGCGGGATCCTGCTCCACCCAGAACCATCCGGCTGGCTGCTGCCACGCCGCACAAGGTGTGCCGCAGGGACCCGGGCACCTTCTGGCACCCGTGCCTTGGATACAGGAAAGCAATTACGGAGTTTGCCTAAGGAGTTCCTCCTTCAAAGGAGCTTGGCTTTCTCGCTTGAATCCCGGCTCACCTTCCTTTGGGAGGAGGCTCCAGTGTGTTCAGCAGAGCCCTTGCTTCCTCGAGCCTGCCCTGGGGCACAGGGGACGCTGTGAAACGTTGGCACTGGACCAGGGATTTTTTGAAATATTTGTTTTTCCATAGGTGCTGAGCATTGCACTTCACAATGCTCACTGGTCACTTTCCTGTTCTTAAAGTTTTGCGAATAGCTCTCAAAAACGGGTCCAAAAGTCAAAGGCAGGAACCTCTCTCTTGAGCCTTCTTGCTTCTGTAATATGAAGTGGCTCTAATTTTTACTTGGCATGTCTTGGTGGTGACTCCATATGTGGTTTCTTCAGTGATGTTTTTGCCTGGCTGGAGTGCAGCTGGGAGCCAGGAGGGATATGAATAAAGACTTGAGTGTCTGGGAAAATTCTTGGCATTCTTAGAAGCGAAGTTTAACGGGGATGGGGGGCGGGGGGACTGGGAATTGTGTTGGTTTAGTGTGAGGTTTTTTGGGGGGACTCCAGTGTAGGCTGGAAGCTCATTGTGAGCATGCAGCAACTGGAGATGGCTGGCTGGCACAGCATCCCACGCACGGAGAGCTGGCTCACATGTGGCTGTGCTCCCGTGTACTGCGTGTTGGGAAACAGGGGGAAGGGAAGGCACTTGGGGCTCTGCCCTGCCATTGCTGGAGGGAAGAGCAGTGATAGGCGTCACCATGATACCTTTTACAGCTCTTTAGGGTTGCTACAACAGGGAAAAACAATTGCACTCCCTGCACAGGCACAGAAGGCTCAGGGTCTCAGGTGCATCCTGGTTGACTGACCACGTACCACTACCAGAGCAGGCAGGAGCAGGAGGAAGCAGAGAAGATGAAGCTCTTCATCTTGTATTGTTGCTATTGTAAGACAAGTGGTAAATCAGCAGAAACCCCACTTCTGTGGGCTCATTTTTTCTTCCTTTCTTTTTTCCTCAGCCTGTTACTAAGTACTCCACGATGGGGATCTGAAATTTTAAGCCCATGCTTAAGATTAACTGAAAACCTTCAGACCTGGATGTGTGCTTGCACTTTGCAAATCTCCTTGAGATTAGGTGCCATTTAGATGTGACAATTTTAGCCTAAGAGGTGCTGAGAGCTCCCCTGGCCAGCCCCAGCTGAGTGTGCTTCATTTTGCCTCCAGTGCCAAAGGCACCCACAAGGTCATGCCTGCTCCACCTCTATTGAACCCTCTGTTAGGACTCACTATGCTCAGAATCCTCTCACTATCAAATCTGGTCTCACTACCTCTCTTGGACCATCTCCTTCTGCTTAATAGGCTGCAAAGTGCAATCTCACTCACTGATGCTGTTACACATCTCACAGTCGGTAGCCTGTGAGTACAAGGCAGGTAATGAATATTTTCCTGTGTGTTAGTGACTGTTTTGAATATTGCTCACACCTCAGAGGTATTTTTCGTACATGAGGTGTGGTGTTGCTGTTATCTGCCCCTCAGCTCTGAGCTAGGCCAAAGAGAGATTTTCTTCATGGAAACATGAGTCTCTACTCACTGCTGTTGCTTTGCAAATGTCAAGTGGCATTTATTGAGCCAGCATTCAGAGATGGAGAGATTCTCCAGAGAGAGGTAATTTGTCAAATTTTTCTGCATTGATCCAGAAGCTGGGCCAAGCCCCAGGGAGTGCCTGCTTGGACAAAGCAGCTGAATTTGGCTTCTGACACTGTTTGCCCAAAGGTCTGTAGGCAAGTACTCAACTGCTCCATGACTCAGTGTACTTGTGAAATGATGATAACTACGAGTGCCTTTGTAAGGAATCTTGCAGTGCTGGGCATCTAGGGGAGGTTGTGGGGTTGGGCTAGGGACCTACACATGCTGGACCCTGCAGCAGCCCCTGTCTGTCTCATGGTTTGTGGAGCTGCTGCCCACAGCGCCCAGCCTGAGAGGGGCCAGGCAGTGCCTGTGGCTGGCACTGCAGCTGCCAGCACACCTGAGCCCATACCTGGCACCAGCTGGCTCTGCTTGGGTCGGATAAACAGCCAGACATCACTCAGGCCTTTCTCTGCTCAGTTGCAAAATGAGACTGCCTGCATCAGGATGGAATGATTTCCTGATTCCATGTCTTTGCATGCAGAAGACAAGGGACTAGCATCCTACAAACCCCCCTGGTGCATGTGCCCATCTCTGTGTTGCACACACTGTTGTGGATTGTGGATGGGGCGTGGACAGGGTGAAGTCATTGTTTTGTGCCCAGCAGCTGTGCTGGGTGCCAGGCCAGCCCCTGGAGCAGTGTCCATCCTGTCCTTCTGCAGGGGCAGGGTTTGGGGAGCCTTCCCTGCTCTTCCTCCTGCTGCTCTCTGAGTCACTCTGCTCAATCTGCTAGCACTGGTTTTTCTTTCTGTTTTGATTTGACTGTAACTCGAAGGGGAGAGGATCTGTGTGTGCTCTGTATTTTGTCGTGTGCCTGGCACTCCATGTCCAGGTGTTCCCTGCAGGGTGAAGCAGTGCTCCCCTGGGAGTAGCCAGTGCCACAGCCCTGCTGCAAGGCATCAGTGTGACACAGGTAATGCCTGCACCCAGGCTGCAAAGCACTGGAGGATTTGTCATGGTGTAAGGCCAAGGTGACATCCAGGATTGAGGAATTTAGAGACTAAAGTGTGCCTCAGTAGTGGGAATTGAAGTGCTGTGGAAAAGTGCCATGCAGATGTTATGTTGTTGCCTCTTTGTGTTTTCTTAGTGTGTGTAAAATGTAAACGGAAGAACTCTGGGAAGAGAAGAATCTGAAATACAGCTGCCTAGTGAGCTCTTGGGAAACACGAGAGTCTCCCTGTGTGGGGCCACAGGTCCCGTGCTGGTGGTGCAGAGGTACTGGAGGGAGTGTTTGGGAGCCATGGACACCTTTAGGGTGAAGGTCACTGCTCAAGTGTAAGCTCTATTCATGTAGCAGAAACAAGAGAAAACCTAATTCCCTTCCTTCTTCCCCTGTAGGTCTTTGGTGTTTGGCCTTGGAAAATGTCAGCTGTTCATCTTTCTCACTTATCTTTTGTTGGACTGTAGAAATGGGAAAGGGCAGCTCAGATACAGAAAAGTTCTGTGCTATCCCTCAGGGTATATATCCAGGAGTCATCACTGTTTATCAGCTAAATCATGTGATTTTTTGTTTTCCCTCTTGGCTTTATTCACCAGTTGCTTGTACAATTATGAAGCAGGGCCCAGGGTTTACATTACAAGTCCTATCATGCCAGGTTCTTAAAAATAAATATCACCATTTATGATTGTGGCATTCAATTACACTTTTGTTTACCCCATATGCTTTCACCTGCATCATTCAGAAAAAAAAGCCCGAGGGTTGTCTCAAGCAGGAAACACAAGCATATGTCACTAAGGAGAATTTTGTGGTGGGATTAATTGAAAGATGATGCTCCTAGAGATATTCTTTTTTTAACCAGTTGATATCAGAATGATCTTCTCTATACAAGGCCCACTCTGTTTGCAGTGCTCCTGGTGCGAGCAAAGGAAGGAGGGGCAGCACATCTAAAAGCAGTGAGCTGCTCTGCACCAGGAGCCCCAGCCAGGAGCACTCAGCAGCTGAGGGGCAGCTGAACATGGAGCTGGTGCCACTGCTGACATTTTCCTGGGTTGTGCAGGCAGTGGCAAAACCACTTTTCCTAGAACAAGCTGCTGAAAAATGTAATGACGCAGAGTGAAACTGATGCTAATTTGGAGGTGAAGCATGAAGAGAAGCTGTGATCGGGTTTTTATTTTTTGAAGAATCATAGGCACACAGTTTGAATCTGTAGCCTGTGCACTTCTCAGAGGTTTCCTTAATCACTGTCTGCGAAGAAGAGCCTAATTAGTGTGTGATGCTCTGTTGACCCTCTTATGGGGATCTGGATTTGGTCTCTCTGATTGTGTTTCTCTGCTGCCTTTTCTTGTTTGACTTGCAGCAAAGGACCAAATAACATATCATCTGCAGTGGATGTGGTCTGTGGCCAGTGCCCGCAGCTGCTCCACCTTCCTGCCAGCCCTGCTGCAGGGTGCAGCCCTGGTGACCCAGCTGGGATGGGCTGGGGAGCCAGTGTGGGTTTGAAGGGCAGTTTTTGGTTCTCTGGCTGCCTCTGTGCTGGTGTGGCCACAGGAATGGGCTGCTGTGCCATTGTGCATCCCAAAGGCACACTCCAGCAGGGTGTGTCCAGGAGCTGGGGTGCCTGGTGCATTACAGCACATTTGAAGCACTGTGGTTGGAGGTTTCCTTTCAGTTCTTGGGGTGCTCAGCTAAATGTGTCCATCTGTGCTACCAAGGACATGTCTTTCTGCTGCATGCTAAGAAAAGGGCTCTGTGATGTTGCTGTCAAATCAAAGCTGAAGATTGATGTCCCACTGGGATGGCTGTTGTTCCTGTGGCCGTGCCCCTAGATGCCATTTCTGTGCCTGTTGCCTGGACAGAACATTTGTAGAAGCATTTAAAGTACTTAAGATTTGAAAATACATAAATTCTGCTCTGACTTCATGATGAATTTTTCATTTCCCACTAAATTCCATGTTCAAAATATGATTTATCCCCTTGGCTCTGTGCTTCAAGCCTGAAGATCAGCTCAAGGCACAGAAATCTTTGAAGAGCATGTTCAAAGACTGCAAGTAAAACCCTGGTAGCTGCCCCACCATAGGAGATTATTATTAATGACCCAAGAAGGGATGTTCAGGGCTGCAGTGGCTATTTGGGGTGAGAGTTCCCATTGGAGCCATTGCAGACTCTTAATTATCGTGTTGTGTAATGATGAAATGGGCTTCAGGAAGGGTTGGCTGCCTCGTGGTTGTTTGCAGCCCCAGGATGGGGTCCTGCCTGCTGAGAAGCAGCAGAGTTGTCTCTACAGGCTGTAGGATGGAGGGACCTGTTTCACATTGAGTGCTGAGGAGGGTAGGAGTGTTGCAGGGACCTGTGCAACTGGAAAGGGCAGGGCTGTGTTCCTGCCTGGCTCTTGCAGTGGCTGATCCCTTCTGGCCCTCCCATAGGACCTGCCCAGCTCCTATCCTGCAAAGCAGTCTCATTGCTGGCACAAAGTATGGAGAAAGTCCTACTGAAATCCTTAGCTTTTGTTTAAAACAAGCAAAACCACAGTCAAAACCCCCCTACATTGCTGCATTACTGCTGCCCTCATTTATTTTGCAGCATTTGTATTCTGGATTGATTATTTATGCTGAGTGTGGCAGACTGGCTGATTCTGCTGGAAGGGGTTCTATTTGGAGGGTGACCTTGTCTTCACTAGCAGGTGAACTTTTCAAGCTGACCTTGAGCCACCCTGGCATGTGGAGCTGGCCAAAAGGGCTGGTCATTTGGGGCTGCTCATCAGGATGTGGGCAGATTCCTCTCCAGCACAGATCCACCCACCAAACTCCACAAGTGAGCAGAGGTAGTGGTTGTATTCACAAGGCTGTCAGGTTTCCAAGCTCGATGGATTGGAGGGAAAGAATAAAACAGTGAAAACTTTCCCCCCCTTTCTTTATTTTCCTAGTCTTAGTACAGCAGCTGTTGCCATTGTTTATCCTAACACAGCAAAATCCCTTTGGAGCTGAATGACAGCTGAACACACTGCAAGCACAGCAAATGGTTTTCTGCTTTGGTATCAGCAGTGCCTTGAACCAGGTTCTTTCTGCTGCTTGCAGAAGTACAGGAAACTGCATTTCAAGGTCACTGGCAAAAATTATTCCACTGAAGTTTGGCTCATTGGTTTAGCAGCTTTGAGAGATGGCGAGCAGTTCTGAGTAGGTGTATTCCTGTCCTGTAGTGAACAGCAACTGAGTGCCAAACGAGAAGAGAAGAAGCCCTGTGTGGATGCATTTGGGTTTCCTGCAGCCAAGGCATGACTGAGTTCTCAATGCAGCCTTCCCTGACTGGAGCCTATTTAAATGCAGCCTTGCTGAGCTGGAGCCTATTTTAAAATCTCGAGCAATGGTGCTGCCTGTTGCCTGGAAACCTCCTCCCAGCCTCAGGCACTTTCAGCCTAATCATAGCCATCGGCAGCCTTTATTTATTTCCCATCCAAAATGTCATTCCAGGCTTCTGGTTTGTGTTTTTGTTTGCTTGTTTTTGTTTATTATTTGAAATGAAAAGACACAAAGTGTAACCATCAAACTCAGTGACTTTCTGTGGGAACAGCTTGCTTGGCTGTCACCGCATTGCAGTGGTGGGAACTGGCATTTTGAGCTCTGTAAAGTGGTGCCTCGGAAGGACACGGGGAAGATGGGGAGCGGGGGCTGAGAAATTGGGCTGAGAGCCTGAGGAAGCCCTCTGAGCTCAGCTGGTGCCTGCAGTGGCTTCCTGAGCCTTGTGACAGTCTCTTCCTCAAGGGGAGAACCAGACCTGCTCAGCTCTGAGCCTTTTCCCAGCACACATGTGTGTGCAGTTCCCAATGCAGTTGTGCCAGCCCATATCAGATCCACAGCCCAGCATTCAGCTGAGTGGAGCAGCACACTAAAAGATTCACTTCTAAAACACCCAGTATCCTGGAGGCTGACTTGTAGCATCTCCCTGTGCTGACAGGTGAACGGATGAAAGTTAAACTTGGAGATTTCCCTATCTTAGGGGCCATTTTTATTTTTAATTCACCTGAACTCTGGCCATCTCAAAACCTTAATTGCTGACATCAGTTACACGTGGAAACTTTAAATGATTGCTCTCTCTACTAAGTGATTTTGATTGGACAGCATAGGATGGATCACAGGTGCCCAGCTATGATTAAACTGTGATTTTGTCCAGGGAGTCCCTTGGGAGAGCACTGGGCTAAAATCATCTGAAAGTGGGTAAAAAATGCTGAATGGAACAGCCAGAAGGTTTGTGTATGAGGCATGGAAGTTGTTTCAGCTGTCTACAAGTTGTTCTTGTGATTTAAATGGTTTATTTTACAAGGCTGAGAATATTTGTTCTACCAAAGGCAGAGTTAAAGGAGGCTTTGACTCAGAATGCAGTTGAACAAAGGTGTGTGTTTTGTTTAGCAATCTTACTGCAGGCACAGAGCAATACGCAAGGCTTATCACATCATTTATTTTCCTCTTGACTTCATTTAAGTTTGACAGGCAGCTTAGGCTCTTCTCAGGGATGCTCTTGTCTCTCAGTCTTAGTGCTGGGACATTAAGTTCCAATTGTCAGGAACAGACAGAAGAACCAGAGCCAAGCCAAGGGCAGACATTTTTCCATTCCCATCTCCTATGTGCACTGGTGATTAAGAGAAACAATTACCAAAGAAATTGTGAGGGTGAATGAATTACAATTCACTCCTTGCTTTTCTGTGGGTGGGTAAGAGTTCCTGAGGGGCTCCAGGAATGGTGGTCTGGTCTCTGGGCTTAGTTGTGCAGAGAGGTGTGCATCTGTTGAAATTCCAAACTTTCCTGGTTTTAGCCTCTAGAAAGAGACATTATCTTTCTGTCAGCTCCTCTTTGCTGGACTTTAGAGCTGCTCTGCTCTTTTAGCTGCTTTCCTTTCTGTTTAGCTGCTGTCTCCTTGGATTCTGTTGTCTTGGTCCCTAAGCAAAGCCTTTACAGGTGATCAGCTTCTCTGGGGGAGGGAGGAAACAGAAGGGAGAGCAAAGTGCACACGGGGGAGGCAGGAACAGGAACAGCAGAGGAACGGTGGAGAGCTGTGTGGTCACAGATGGTAAAGCAAGAGGGTTCCTTGCCCTGCCTGTGCCACCAGCACACCCAGAGCCTGAGTGAACAAACCTCGCTGCTTGTGGCAATCGCAAAGGGGGAAAGACAAGTACTCAGGGAAAAATGCAGTCTGTCAAGCTGAATTCACTGTTGGAGGGTTTAAGAAAATAAAATACAAAAGTGTCAAAGAGAAATGATTGCTAAAACACACCGTGGTGGGGTTTCCTTTGCTAATCTCTCCCAGCTGCATGTAGTTGAAGCTCACACTAGTGATTTCTTTACTTTGGAGCCTGGTAGCTTTTTCCCGGTGAAGATGAGTATTTCACACCCTCTTTCCTGTTGTTGGTGGCTGCTGGGGGGTTTGAGCTGTGGTGTGCCAAAGCACAAGCTCTTGAGGGCACTGCTGGACTTTGCAGTGCCCAGGAGGGTGGGTGACCTTGCTCTTCTCAGTCTGATTTTCCATCTCAGTGCCATTTGCTAATCTGGCTTCTTTTTTCCCTGCCAGAATGAAGAGAAGAGGAACCTTTCCCTGGGGGGCCATGTGGGCTTCGACAGCCTCCCCGATCAGCTGGTCAGCAAGTCTGTCACACAAGGCTTCAGCTTCAACATCCTCTGTGTGGGTGAGCACAGTCCTCTGCGAGCAGGCACGGGGGGAGGCTGCCACCAGGATTTCTGGGGTGTCCTGCTATGCCATGAGCCTTGGCAGTGACTTAAGGAGAAATGCCAAACTCTTAAAAAAACACATTGAGTCAAACCAGGAGAATTTCTGTAACCAGTGGGGTATTGCTCATCGTCTCTGCTGCAATAGCTGTGCAAGAGGAGGGATCAAAGGAAGGCTCTATATAGCAAGTTAAGTGTTTCCATATGCAAACTGGAGTGGCTGGCACGAGCAGCTTTTCCTGGGTATGGTGTCTAGGTAGATACAGTCAGATGCACCGTGGGTTATGTGAGAGCTGCTGTTGATAATTTGGTCATTTCTGAGTGGAAGCCTGCACCCCAAATCTGGACACAAGAGGTTTGTGTCTGAGCTGTGCCTGGTCAGTCTTTCCAGGTGTCAGAGGGAATGAAGCATGGTCATCTGTGTGTTTGAAATGGAGGGAGAATGTTCCTTATTGGCTTTAAAATAACCTCATTATATTCTTGGCTTTTAATTTCAGTATTGGTGTGATCTAGAAGGCAATGCTGGCTGGAATACTAGAGACCAATTCCTTTCAGTGAAGAGATGAGCTTCATTTTTGCTTTGGCTGGTTCTTGTATGGTGTATGAAGTCTGAAGTATTGTAACCTGCTAGACCAGCAGAAATACATCAAAAGACAGCAGGTCCTATGGCTGTGTATAAACTGTGCAGTGACACACTGACAACTTACACAAGGTGCCCGTGCCATACCCAAGTCACTGCTGCATATCCACACCACAAATAAAAAGCATGGCTGAAATCACAGTTGAAATTCACATATTTGTTCTTAGCAGAAGGGTAATTGCAGTAGAAGTCAATGTGTTTTTAATTAGTGTCATTCTTGGGAGTACCAGAATGGGTATTCCTACATTCTCATTTAGCTTTTTTAAAAAATTTTTTTTGGACAAGAGAGAAGGAGCCACACCCTGTTTGCCAGTTCCTACTCCAACAGTGCCCACAACTGAACAGGAGAATGTAGCTTCTATCAGGAAGTGAGTTCTTCATATGTTTGCTTTCAGATTAATCTAGAGCACCAGCTGGCTTTTTTTCCTTGCACAACTCAGCCACAGCTGGTGGGAAGCAGTGCATGCCTCTCCTCCACTCTGTGCTGTTCATTGTCCTGTGAAGGGCAGAGCCTGAGGTGCTGGAAGAAGGAGGGAGTCCAAAGCCCTTGGCAGTAGACATGGCACCTCTGTAGAGCAGAACCTTTCCTAGCCTTCTGCTCTCCCACCAGTGTGTCTTCTGGGCTCCTCAGCAATGCCTGTCTCTGCTGAAGTGGTAGCAGGATGGACTGCCTGGAAAATGTGCAGAGAGTAAAAGGTTATCTCCTTGGAATTTGACTCTCTTCACGCCCGTGACCAATAGGAATGTGCATAGTGAATAAGGAGTTTAAATGAGCCCCCTTCTAGGCCAGTCTGGAAAATATCAGTCTTGTTTCCTTACCAGGAACAGCAGTTCAAAGCCTTTCTAGCTCACTAGCATCATCTCGTCAGCCAAATGTTCAGGGATAGAGGTTTTTGTGATGCATCCCACGTGTCCTTCAGTGCCTGCTAAAACTGTCCTCTCCACAGCTTCTCTAGTGCAGAATCCCAAGCAAAGTCAGGGGTCATGGAAGGGGAAACAGTGTGTTTAGCTGTGTTGATGTGTTTGGTGTGATACTGGGAGACAAGACCCACGTGCTCAGTGTTGTTTGCATGAAGCATGGGAGGCCCTCAAGAAGGCAAACACTGTGTGACAATTACACATCTGTCCACCAGCAGTTCCTGGCGACCTCCCACAGCGCAATTTACTTCTCTGATTAATGTGCTTTGCAGTAGCTGTGGCAAATCCATGCTGCAGTGAGCTGATGATTTGTCCTCCCTAGGTGAGACTGGCATTGGGAAATCCACGCTGATGAACACCCTCTTCAACACCACGTTTGAGACGGAGGAAGCCAGTCACTACGAGAGCGCCGTTCGCTTGCGGCCGCGCACCTACGACCTGCAGGAGAGCAATGTCCACCTGAAGCTGACCATTGTGGATGCAGTTGGATTTGGGGATCAGATAAATAAAGACGAAAGGCAGGTCTTGTGCCATCTGCTCGGCCTCTCTGGGCTTGCCTCGTGCTTAGACATCAACTGCCTGCAGTGCTGCAGAAGTGTCTGTGTCTCTGTTAAAGGAGTCGCTGCCTGTAGTGGCTCTGGTTCTGGGGACAAAGGGTAGAGGGAAATGGGTGAACAGCCAAAAAGAGAGGTCACAGGAGGTCATTCCAGCAGAGATTGCTGTCCTCCAAGGAGCATGAGCTGTTAACCAGCTGTCCTCAGAGCAGGGTCAAGAATTATCTGTTCTGAACTTGTCTCATTTAACTACACAGACATCTTGTTCAAGCCCCAGGCAAAGGCTTTCGGGGATTCCAAGGTGTCTCCTTGGTCGTATTGCATTGCTACACACAGATGGCTGAGCCCTGAAATCTGGGCAAAGTTTGGTATGAGGCAGAGAGTAAAAGGTTATTTCCTTGGATTTTGCCTCTCTTCACCCCCACAACCAATAGGGCTGTATGTAGTGAATAAAGAATTTAAATGAGCCCCCTTCTAGGCCAGTCTGGAAAATCAGTCTTGTTTCCTTACAAGAAGGTTAGATTAATCTTAGTCATCTTTCTATGCTCCACTGTCATTAGATTTTGCAGTGCAGCCTCAAGAATCTCCAGCAACCTTTGGATTATGTGGTCTGTGTGTAAACACAGCACTTTTCCCATTGTAAAGCTACATTGTTTGAGTCTTATGACTTGTTTTCAAATGGTATCATGGAAGTTTAGGAGAATTCCTGCAGCCTTTAGATGGTTTAGATTTGTGCTCCAGTGGCTGGTTTGCTAATGGGATGGTTTTAGTTACAGGCCAATCGTAGAGTACATTGATACGCAGTTTGAAAACTATTTGCAAGAAGAGCTGAAAATCCGCCGGTCTCTCTTCAACTACCATGACACAAGGATTCACGTGTGCCTCTACTTCATCACCCCCACCGGGCACTCACTCAAGTCCTTGGACCTGGTGACAATGAAGAAGCTGGATAGCAAGGTAGGAGGAGTATGGTCCCTCTTTCTGGAATGGTGCTGCTGGTACTGGTTGTCATGTGGAAGGTTTTGTTCCTTCTGTGCAAGTGCTGGACTCCCTCCTGCATGGCAGCTGAGCCATTCTTAGCACTCTGGTAAAGCTTTGTCTGGCCTGGTGGTTGCTGAGGTCCTGTGGTTTTCTCACTGACTTTGCTGAAGAATGTCAGGAAAAGCCTGTTTTCCAGTTGGTTGTGTAAATTCCACAGTGTCCCTCTACTGTAAGAATCTTATCCAGATTAGCTGATACTTATCAATATCAACTGATCTGAGTATGATCAGCTGCAGCTCTATTGAGTATATGGGTGAGGATGCCTTCAGCTTCAGCAGTTAAATTGTGGAGTTCCCTTTGCTGTCCTGACCTGTCAGCAGGGACAGAGGGGCTGAGAGCCACCAAAACTGCAGTTGTCCTAAGTGATGGTGAGTGCTCAGGGGACAAGGGCTGAGCAGAAGCTTTGGCTGTGTGAGCTGGTGCACAGGGAGTGTGTGAGCTGTCACTGCTGGCTGTGCCAAGTGGTCAGGGTAGGAGATGACAGCATCTTCTTAAAGGGCAGATATGGTGATGAATTCTCAAGGTCATAGGAATCCTAAAAGTGGGTCATGGGAGGGTCTTCTGGAGTTGTTTCTTTGTGCATAAGCTGTTCTGCCTTAGGGAGCAGGGTGTTACCTAACCAACTACTTGCTTCTGTTCCTGCAGCTGGGAGCAAGTTTCTGGGTAGTTTTGGGTATTCCAGCTGCGTTCCAGGGAGCTGCAGGAGGCTTCAAAGGTCACTGGTGGCAGCAGAATCTCTTCTCAATAATTTCCTGTCTTTCAGGGCAGTGTTTTAGCAGCAGGGTGGTTCCTTTTCAGGTGGCAGGTGCTGTTCAGCCTACAGAGGGACAGGCAAGGCAGATGGGACCCTGCAGGAGCTGGGGATTCCCTGGGTTACCCTGAGGGAGTGCTCTCTTCTCTGGCTGTTGTTCACGAGCAGCTCTGTTGGGCTTTCCTGGAGGGTTGAGTTCCCCTCGTGCAGTCCCTGCTGCTTGCCCTCACCACCTAGGGCTCTTGGCCTGCTTTTCCTTGGCCCCAGTCCAGAGCAGGCACTGGCTTCCCGTTGCAGTGGGCTGTTTGCAGCTTTAGTGGCTGTTACACTGACTTCATCAGGAATCCGAAAACTTTCCCTTAATAAACTTCTGTCTCTTGGTGCAGTGCCAGCATTACATATTCCCAGAAATATTTTTGGAGGAAAGCTTTTGCACTATTCCCCTTGGTGCTGGTGGTCCCACACAGCATTTTTCTCCTTTCCTTCTCGTTCCCTACTTTTCACATCTCCCTGTGGTTGCCTTTAATGTGGTCCTTTGGTAGTACCAAAATAAATCCTTTGTCCTTGTGCACAGATGAAAACTTTGTGCGCAGGCAAACTTTTTATATTTCCAAACTTCCACTTTAAAAGCCCTCTCTGGAGTCACATTATGCCTTTGTTCTCATCCCCCTTCTTGCCACAGCATGAGAACATCCTGGATTTCATGCTGTGGTGGCCTCACACAAATGGGCACATGGAAATGAATAAGTAAGGGGAGCCCATTGTAATTTTCTGGACATCAGGGATTTATGTTGCATTTCTGCACTGGTGTCAGCCCAGGACATTGGGGTGCTTTCCAGGCACTCCCTGAGGGCAGTGCTGTGCCCCTTTCCCACTACAAAGGAACCATTTTTGCTGGGGGCTGGTGTGTGGGCAGAGTGAATCAGGGTGTCAGCAAAGTCCAGTTGTGCCCTCTCCAGACAGGAGCAGTCAGTGGTTACTGAGCAGAGGTGACGTGCCCTGGCTCGAGTCTGCTGCTGTGTGAGCACACCTGGACCTGCTGTTCTTCCCAGAGAGCTTTGTGTGGCTCTTGTTCTACAGTTGAAGAAGGAGCCTGTGGAGATGGAAGGTGCATCAGAGGCAATGCTTTGCTCTGTGCTCTGCTGGCTCAGCCTCTGAGACTCATTTAACAGGGAGCTTCTAGGACTGTGGCTCAGTTCCACCTTTGCTTTAGCCCACAAGTGGCATGATGTGTGGGCTTTTGGCTCTTTGTGATAATTTCAATAACCAGTCTTGCTTTTAGTGTAAAGTTTACAAAATCCCTTCTGGGTGAAGCTGTTTTGTAAACAAAACCTTCCATTGTACTGTAAGACAATATCTGTTTGGCTGAGCTCATGGCCAGCTGTTATCTGGGGTACTTAGAGCCAGAGAGCCAAAGCATCTTCAGAAGTGGTTGTTGGTAGATGGAATTTGGCTGGCTGCCTGGCTGCTGGTGGGAAGCACATAGGGCCTGACAGGTGTAGACTTTCCACTGGGTTTAACCTGGAAAAAGAGGGGGATAAATAATAGTGCATTTGTATCAGATGAGAAGGTGATTTATTGACGTAAAACCCAGCCCTGTCGTGGAAATGGTGGTGCAGTGTGTGCAGCCATAAGGGTCCTGGGGCTCTCTGCTTGTCCCTGGATGGTTTTCAGTCAGCACTTGCTCTTTGAGCTGTGGCTAACTGCCTGCCCTGCAAGAGATGACACATCCTGGGCAGGTGGGGATGCTTCAGGCAGCCTGTGCCTCAGCTCTTTGGCTTCCAAATAGGATTTGCCCCTTGGCTTCACTGCAGCTTGCATTCAGGAGCAGTTTGGAGATGGGGAAAAATTCAGCTGTATTTCACAGAAGTGCCTGCAGTCTTATTGCATCAGCGAAATTATTTTCTACCAAATGACAAGTTCTTGTAAGTTTTATTTTTGGAGATGAGAAGCAACTCTGGTCAGAAAGACTTGAGAAAGAGGTGCATTTTTGTCTATGTGCATGGGAGTCCTGCCTGAAGCACAGACTTCCTCTGGTCATAATTCCAGCTCCAGCAAAACCCTCCAGCACAAGGACTGACAGGCAAGGGGACACAGCACCCCTGTCACGGTCAGTGGGGTGACATGCAAGTAGTCAACTGCATGATTTTATTACTAGATCTTTAAATGAAGAATATTACTCTTCCACCATGAGATACAAGAATGTTGCTCTAGGATTTTGCCTTCAACCCAGGACCAACATTATTTATGTAAAAAGAGTGGACAGAGAGCCCTCATCTACTTCTGGCATTCCTTCCTTTTATTGGGGTTTTAAAACCTGTTCAGGAGAAGAGATGGCTTTTCTTCTCTAGCTATGTATATATATATATATCAGTTTGTCACTAATCTCTGTGCCAGACTTGGCCTTTGCATGGAGGTGGGTGTGTGGAAGGTGCTGTGGGGAGGTAGGATCAGACATATTCAGTAGCATCTCATGTCTCATTGGCTTCTTGTTTCCAAGCTGTTCCATCCTTTCTCTGTATTGTGAAGGAATGAACCCGTTCTAGACTTAGGACTACACTCAAATGCCATATCCATACCTCCCCAGTATAGATGTGCCTATTATTGTTATTGGAAACACAACTTGTAAAGCCCCTTTGTGTTGTGAACTCTGTGTCAGCAGGTGTTCACCGAGTTGTCTTTTAGGAATACAAGAAATCTGGTTGAGGGCCCTTGAACCAGCCTTGGTTTGTGGTTTTTTTGGGTAGTGCTGAGAGCCTGTCTCCTCTGCTGCTGGAAAGCCACACCAGGCTCCAGGCTCTGCACTTCTGCGTTGCTGTAAGCAGGGCTGAGCTGGTGCCCCTTGGAAAAAGGAGGGGAAATTGCTTGGGCTGATTGAAAAGGGATGTGAGCCCTGAGCTGACCCTTTTTCCGTGGGAGATGGTTAATCCAAGCCTCCTCAGCTCTTAGCAGGTCAGGGAGGCACCCAGCCGTGGTCATGGCCCTTTTACCTTTGTAATGAGGACATGGACCTGCTGAGCACTGGAGTGAGCAGCAGGGCTTTTCTCTGGGGGGCTGTGGTCCTTGGTAAAGGAGGCCAGGTCAGTGGCTGAGAAAAAGAGGAATTTATTCTCTCAGAAACATTTGCAGTGAGCAAATTTAGACTATTTTCCTTCTGAGTAAGTAAATGCTCTTATGTTTTTAGTGAGTGCTAAGCCACTAAGCAGAGACAAGGGAGGGGGAGTGGTGGTGCGGGGGAACCCAAGAAGTATGGAAAAAACACTGAGCTACAAAGAACTTGTGCTGGGAAAGCAAAGCCATTTATTTTAATGGGCACCCACTGGAGACCAACTGGTTGCTATGAATTTCAGCTCTGTAGGACAAAAAGCATTGGCTGTCAGGAAACGTTAGATGGCAAATCAGACTTTCCCCTTATTTGTCTAAATTCTTGTGTTTCACTGCCATGAATTTGGCTGCTGTTCAGACAGACGAGTTCTGCTGTTTGTTTAAGCAGTGGTTTGCAGTATCACACTTGGCTGTTCTGGGCACAGCATTATCAGGTTCCTGTGATAGATCCAGCCCCACTGTAGCTCTCTTAAGCATGAGGCCATAATGAGCCCCATCACTCCTGATGGATGTGGGATGGGGCCCTTGTTTACTTCTGCTCTTGGTGGGTGCTGAGCACAGGGAAACCTCCCCACTGTGCAGCTTGTAGGAGGCTTGAGGTCCAGGTGGATGAAATTGTGTGGGGTGCAGTGACTGCTGTCTGATGTGAATCTAAAGCTGAGCAAGAACAGCATGAAAATAAATATCTCTGCTGTGTGGCACCCTGCACCTTTCTCTGTACAATCCACATGGCACACCCCAGCTGTGATCCTCACCAAGAGGCTCATGGGGTCCTTGGAGAGGATCATCAGCTGCTGTCAGAGCATCTGAGGAGTCCCTGCTCTTTCTACTTGAGCATGGGAAGGCTTCACATCAGCTCAGTGTGCGTTTCATCCTGTGCTTGTCTTGTAAAACATGCTGTCAGCGCAGCCGGAGTGGATGGGTGACAGCTCGGATGTGACAGCTACACTGTGTCTGCCTCCCTCGGCTGTGTAACAAACACCCCAGCAGGGCTTTGATTTGCTCCTTGTGTACTTAGTGCAGGCTGTGTGCTTTAGCTGAAATCTTGCCGCCGAGTGAGTGCTGGGGAACTCTTCCCTCTAGTGTTCAGCTGAGCTGGGCTGCAGCTCCTGTGCCAATAGAGCTCCAAGGAGATTTTAGGAGATGTGAAACAGCCAGTGGGGCAGGACCTGGGTCATCCCTGGGCTCGGCACAGCTGCTCTCCCAGCTGCTGCTCACCTGGGTGTTTGTCCTTCCTTCCTCCCTTCTGCTCTAGGTGAACATCATCCCAATTATTGCCAAAGCAGACACCATCTCCAAGAGCGAGCTGCACAAGTTCAAGATCAAGATCATGAGCGAGCTGGTCAGCAATGGAGTGCAGATCTATCAGTTCCCCACGGACGACGAGGCAGTGGCTGAGATCAACTCTGTGATGAATGTGGGTGACGCTGCCAGTTCCATTGCTGCCCAAAGTTGTGACAAATCAAATTGCTGCACAAAAACACAGTTGAAGGGCAGGTTTCATTGGGAGTGTCCAGACACTGAATCTGTTATAAAGTCGAGCTGTGGGTCTCACATGTGCCAAAGGCTGTTGCATACAGAATTAATTAAAATGTGGCTCATGTTTAATCTGGGGGCTCTCTGGAGAAACTTAGCTCTAGAATTTGTTTTATTGAATTTTTGAAAAATACTTTCCTAAAAATTAATTCTGTCTGTTCTTAGGCTACTTTGTGTTTGAGGAAGAAGAAACTTTGAATAAAATGTGGCAGTTAAGATTTACAATAGTCTTGTGACTTAAGGAGACTGACCAGAGAAAACTCAATTTAAAGATAAAAAGCTTTTAATGTCTCTTTTGTCTTTTTTGAAATTCAGAGATCAAATTCAAACCTGACTGAAGCACAAGCAAAAACACTTTCAAGCTTCCTGTCTCCCAAATCAGAGTGCAGCTATGGCAGTAGAAACAACTGAAATGTTTCCATGTTAATTTTATAAATCAAAAGTAGCTTTTTTCATCAGAATGAACCTTTTCCTGCATAGCTGTTTCTGATTACATGCTTTGTCTTTTCTTTCACCCCCCCACCATTTTTTTTTTAATTCAGTCACCAGTTGGTTTCTGGATGCACTAGATTCATGTTTTCACTATAATAGTTCTTCTTTCCTGAAATCATGAAAAATTTGGAGGATTCACTCTGATTTAAATAATTGCAAGCTGTGTGTATTGGGGAGAAAAACAAGAATCATGCTTGCTTGGCTTTTTTCGCCACTTCTCTACGAGTTCCACACTTCTGAATCCATTTCTTTTTAAACGTGAAGGATTTTGTCAGCCTCACCCTACTGAGGCTCCCGCTCTGTGGCTCCTTCCTTGCAGTCCCCAGGAGGGTGTCCTGTTTCCTCCCTGTGCCTGCTGCTTTGCAGGCTTGGAGAGCAGTGAGTACAAGTTGTATCCTGCACACGTCCCTTGCAGTGCCCACACACTCGCTGCTGTGCCAGGGCCTGTTTGTGGATGTCCCTGCCTGTGCTTCCAGCGAGGCAGGGAGTGCCCCAGCTCCTGGTGTGTACAGCCTGACAGAGGGGTAGAGTAGAGCAGTAATGGCCATGCTGTTCCTGCAATATTCTGCAGCTGGTGCAGCCCAGACAGCATTGCTGGTCAGCTGTGCTGTGGCCTGACACCACAGTGTCTGCAGTGATGTCCCAGTTCATGGTAGAGATTGCTCAGAAATTGGTAGGTTCAAAGAAGGGACTCGTGGAAGCAGCTCTTGTGCCTGGGTGAGGGGAGCTGAGGGTCAGGCTGGTCTCTGAGGGGTTCCCCCATGCACTGAGTCCCTGTCCTTGGCTCTGTTCCAGGCTCATCTGCCCTTCGCTGTGGTCGGCAGCACGGAGGAGGTGAAGGTTGGGAACAAACTGGTGCGAGCTCGGCAGTACCCGTGGGGAGTGGTGCAAGGTGAGCCCACCCCAAACCTCCCCGTGGGTGCTCAGGCAAAGCCTGGCACCTCCCCAGCTCTGCATGGAGGTGCCCTGTGATGAGTGGTGCAGGCATGTCCCCTGCAGCCTTTCGTGGCTGCCTAGTCTTTCCTTTGAGCTGCCATTCCTGCCAGCAGGAATCCCTGCATCCAGGGGTAACAGCCTCCTCAGGATGCCAGTGTGTGGGGTCAGTCTGTGTGCCCTTGTGTCCCCCCACCACACCTGCAGTTTGCTGACGTGTGCCTTCACTTGCCAGTGGAGAATGAGAGTCACTGTGACTTCGTGAAGCTGCGGGAGATGCTGATCAGGGTGAACATGGAGGATCTGCGCGAGCAGACCCACACCCGCCACTACGAGCTCTACCGCAGGTGCAAGCTGGAGGAGATGGGCTTCAAGGACACAGATCCTGACAACCAGCCCTTCAGGTGAGGGGCCTTCACATCAAGCATCGGTTTAGAGCGAGGGTTTGGTACTGACAGCCCCAAAAAATGGGAGGTTGGTGAAATCTACAGTGCTGGGCTGGAAAATACCAGCACTGGGTTTGAACTTGGCAGCTGATTTGGATGTTCCCTTCCCTGCCTCTTTTTCTAAACAACACAGACAGGCATGCATTTCCTCATCACTAACTCATCAGTGTCCAAGAGAGTCTGGATTTCATTTGCTTTCTTCCCCAGCCTCCAAGAAACATACGAGACCAAAAGGAAAGAGTTCTTGGGTGAGCTCCAGAGGAAAGAGGAAGAAATGAGACAAATGTTTGTTAACAAAGTCAAGGAGACAGAGGCAGAGCTGAAGGAGAAGGAGAGAGAGGTGAGTGTGCCAAAAATTTGCGAGGAACCCAAACTAGAGCCAGCAGAGAATCTGGGTCTGGGCAGTGCGTGAATCCTGGGAAGCACATTCCAGCAAACCTCACCAGCCAAAGCAGAAACACATCGCTGGTTTAGGTGCCTCAGAAACTAGTCTTCCCTGTCCTGTGCCACGTGGAAATATGGCTGCTGTCTGGGGAATGAAAGCCAGTGGCAGGAAGTTTAGGTGAGCATCCTTGTGATGCCTTCCTGTGGCTCAGTGGGCAGCAGAGTAAAGGGGGCAGCTGGGCTGGGGTTCCCAGAGAAAGTGAGTCTCATGGAATCCCCAGTGTGAGGCCTCAGGAAGCAGCTGTGACTGGGGAGGAATTAAATGGGCCATCCTCAGAACTAGTGAGGAATTAAAGATCCTGCCACCGATGCCCCAACCCCCGTGCAGGGCTACAGGCTGAGCCAAAATCCCCTGTACTTATCTCCTGGGCTCATGCTGCCTCTGGTTTGCTGTGTGGTGTCAGGCAGAGCTCAGTTTATTGTGTCTTCCCTGGTTTTGGTGGGCACTGGGTGCTGTATGCTGCCAGCAGACTGGTCCCTGTGGTGGGGGTTTGTGTGGGAGGTGTGACAGGGCTCCTGGGGCAGGGCTGGCACAGCCAGAATGAGCTGAATGCAGTGCTCAGAGGGTCTGTCTCCTACCAGCTGCATGAGAAGTTTGAGCACTTGAAAAGGATACACCAGGAAGAGAAAAGGAAGGTGGAGGAGAAGAGGAGGGAGCTGGAGGAAGAGATGAACGCCTTCAACAGGCGGAAAGTCGCAGTGGAAACCTTGCAGTCCCAATCCTTGCAGGCTACCTCACAGCAGCCACTGAAGAAGGACAAAGACAAGAAAAAGTAAGTGTCTGAACTGGAGTCTTCCTCCTCTGCCACTGGAAAGCTGGAGTCTGCTCAGATGCTTTAATGTTTGGTCAGTTGTTTCAACATCATACAGAAAAAGGGAATTTGGAATCCTAATTCCCATCCTTCTGACTCTTTGCTTAAAGCAGAGGAGAGATGAGCCTCTCCTGTGCCCCAGCACTGCCCAGAGAAGCCTGGGCAGCTGCAGGTGGGAGGGATTTGTCATTTGGGGCCATTCTCTAAAGACTGATCGTCCCATGGGCTTCACTCTTGGCTCTGTGAAAGACAACTCAGGTTATGAAATGGGGCTCCAAGGCACAGTTCTGATTACAAGAAAATTCTTTTCCCCTAAAGGCAGATTTCTTATCTTAGCTTTCTGCACATGAATTGACATTGCTGAAGCCAGCAGGAGCAAGGGTATGTAAATATTGCTGTTCCAGCCACCTGATTGTGTAATGATAGACCAGGAATGGGGCAAACAGGTTTAAAAAGAAAAGATGTTGGGAGAATTATCCTGCTTCCAGTTCAAGCCAGTCTCTAAGGAGCACTGGCTAGGGAGCAAAATAAGGAGCACTGTCATGCAAACTGGTAATTCTGCTATTGCAGCATTTTTTGTTACTTCCCCTTGCATGAAGGAGCTCAAGAGTCAGAACTGCATTCTATCAAAGCCAGAGCAGGCTGGTGGGAAGGCTTTCTGAGCCTCTTAATGATGGCAAGAACAAAAGACCAGGAAGAGCAGCAACACGAGAGTTTGTGCTTGGCAGCACAGCATTCAGCTTCTCACTGCTGATGAGATCTTGTCATTTCCTTGCTGTGAACTGCAGCACCAGAGGAGCTCATTCTGTGCACTGACATCCTAGCAATTTGTTTCTTCCTGTGGAAGATAACAGGGCAGATTATTTGAGTATTTCATTGGAATGTAAATGTGTTGGTGCTAAAACCAAAGTGCTCTCTTCTGCAGTCTGCTCCACATGCCCTGGGCATGGCCCACCTCACACAGAGCCTAAATGGTTTGTGAAATACTTTGCTGAAAATAGGGTTTAATGTGAATAAGGAGCTGAATCCTAGGGCTTTCCTGGACCCAGGACAGCTTTGGGGAAGGTGAGCACAATGGTAACTTGTGGTTGTGATGCCAGCAGCAGGGATGAACTGTGAGCATGGGCCAGAGAAATGCAGAGGAGCAGCTTCCCCTCTGCTCCTTTTGGCTGCAACAGAAAAGGTTTTCCTGCACTTTGCTGGGTTTAGCCCACCTGCAGATATGAGTCTGGACCATTCCTCTCCTGGGTAGCTGTAGTGGGTGTAGCACTGGCTAGAATCATTAGTGCACATATTAGAATTATTTACTTTTTTTTTCCTGTGAGATAGGATTAGGAGGAAGGCAAATCAGGCTTAAACTTTGAAGGGTGTAAAAAATACTTTATTAGCAAAATTAAAAGAAAAATAATAAGAAATATTGGTATAAATCTTTAGACCACTTTCCTAGTCTAGTAGTGAAAGTCTTTCTCCTCAACTTACAGTTTTCCTTACAGCTGTTTTTGAGGGCTCAAGCGAAAGGAGCCGTGGTCAGGAGCAGGTCTGGGAGGCAGCTTGGTGGTGTGCAGAGGTCCAAGGGACACCCACAGCCTGTGCTCTGCACACTGGGGGACCCCACGTGGTGCTGGGGCAGGGGGCTCTAGCTCTGGAGCACAGTTAGGGGAGGTGCACATCACCAGGGTGGTTTTGGGTTGGGGTTTTTTGTTGTTGGTTTTTTCTTCTTTTCAAACCTGTGAGCTAGCTAAAAATACAGGGTTTTGAGATTTCTGCTCAAGTAAAATTTTAGGAGAGCTAGTTGAACTCTTTATCATCTCCTAGTTCTAAGCACTGTTCTTAGTAGTTTTAATAAGTAAAAAATTATGATGGAAGAATTGCAGAAGTTGGGGTAAAGAGAAGTGTTTGTGGTGCTGAGCAGGTTGTGCCAGGCTGCTCTCACCTGAAGCATTCAGCTGCCCCAGCAGTGTCCTCCTCCTTTTTATTTTTTATTTTAACATACTTCACTTCGCTTTTGTTTGATTTTTCATAACTTTAATTCATGCTTTTTTTTTTTTATGTTTTGTTTCTTTCAGTTAATCACACACAGACTTTCAGGCCAAGAGTGGACTTGGTGCTTTCATGTGTTAAGTTGCTTGAGTTTCCCACCCTGAGTGACCCTTCTCATAACACTGTGTGAGTGGACCAAAGTGAAAGAGAAAATGAGCATCTCCGGTGGTTGCAGTGTTCCAACCTGCTGTTTTCTTTTCAGAATTATCAGGAGGTTTGCAGGAAGTAACTGTACATGTACATTTTGTTAAACAAAGCCAACTAATCCCTCAAGTAAGATGTTTTGTTCTAAACCCAGTGAATGAGCAGCTGCGTATGAAGTGACCATAACTGAACCTGTCTTACCCACCAGCTAAAGAATTGCTTTCTGCATTTTTTAATTGGCCAAGGTGACTGCTGGAGGCTCACTGCCCTCCCCAGTACAGGCACAGTGAGAGGAGTGGTCTGAAGAATGCTGAAATGTTTGTTTTTCTAACAAAATTCTCAAGTAAGTTTTTAGAATGGGTAGAAAAACAACATTTAGGCTTTCTGCAGGAACCTTAGTCAGAGTAACCCTCATTCCAGTAATTCTATATTAATACCTGAATTACTCTAAACACTATCTACATCATTTATAATATATATATATATATATAAGGAGAGAGAGTGGTTAATAAAATTAATGGGACAATGTTTTGAATTTTCTTTACTGCTAAAGTAGAACATTTATAGAGAGGTTTTTCATGAGAATTTGTTGTATAAAGTGGAACTACAGGATTTGTGTAACGTTTCAGTTGTCACTTACCAATGTATTTACTGTTGTGGAAACTATTTAAGCTAACATCTTTACTTTTACTCTTTAACCTTAAACCTAATATGTGCCTAATAAGGAGAATCCCCTGCTCTTGAGCTGTGCACTGTATTTATGCTGACAGGCTCTGTTCCTCTTAGAAGGTGCTTCTTTTGACAACTCCTCATGCCTAGAAGTCACAGCCTTGTTTTCCTGGGCAACTGAGCTTAGTGGAATAAGTAGGATCAATATTAATTTTTTCCACTCAAGCCATTTTGTGAATAGGCAGGGCAATAACTGAACAGAGAGTTACTAGCTGTGTTGTCATGGAAAAATGGTCAGACCCAATTCCATCCATCTATCAGATCCTAGGCTAAATGAAAGGAAATATTTTATATTAACCCTCACATAGTGTCTTTAGAGTTTATAAAAACACTGGCTGGCTAAGTGTTAGTTGTGTATGTGTGTTTTTATTCAGTTATTAATATTACAGGATTTTTCTGATACTTTTTTGTTAAAGACTTGTCTTTAAGCTGTCAGCAAATTCCTGATGTGCCATGCAGAAGGAGATGCAGAGCCTGGGTCTGAGCTGTCACAGGGCTATTGCAGGGCAGCATTTTGCTGGATTCTGAGGTTCTTTAACTCTTACATTCCATTAAAGCAGCTTTTTTTTTTCCCTTTCTAAATACATGCTCAGGTGTTTAACTGTTTTCCAGTGGACATTGGCCTTTTCTGTGGATATACTGACAATGTTGCTTGATGCTTACAGAAAAGAACCTCACAAAGATCTCACTGGTACCTTTTAGAACAGGCTTTTGTTGAAAGAATAAAAATTCTGCACTTGTTGGGAGTCTGCTGAAAGCTGGACATTTAATTCTTAAGGCTGTGCCTCCAGGTTAGATGTATTTTAAAGAGTAACTATCAAATGTTAGGAGGGTTGGTGTGGTTTTCTCAAACACAAGGAACCCAACTTTGTGTTACATGCAAGAAGACAATTCCACCTCACCTCTGACTACAGACCAATCATGTAGCAAATTATTCTTATTAATCTTTTGCTAATGAGAGACACTGTGGTGCTCTAATTGCCAGAGCAAGCAGTGCTCTTTGGTTCACTGTTTTGCTTCCCAAGGCCAGTGCTGGGATAAAACAGTAGCTGGTGGTACTGGTGTGCTCCCAGTGCCTTGCCAGTGCTCCCAATCAATAGTTCTCTCCTGATCTCATGCTGCAGCCAGCAGGATCTATGCAAATGATTTCTCTCTGCCCCAGCTCATCAGAGATCAATTATTTTTTCCTAGAATAACAGGTAGTTAAGAAATATTATTATAACAAAGAGTAAAAATCTTCAAAGCCATGGGCATTATGGAGAAATTTACAGCATTTTCTGAAGAAGACATTCAGAATGTATGTAACAATATTTTCATGATGATGATTACTATATTACTTTGATTTTATTTTGTGATGGACATCCCTTGTCCTTGTAGTTGCTTGATCAAGATCATAATCTCCCCAAGGGGGCTCAGTCATAATTTTTCCCCAAGTACTTGTTTTTTTATTTTGGCTGAGACAAGATTTAAATATTGTGGTAGGGTAGTTCTGTATCTTATTTAATGAATTACAAATATGTTGTGATGCTAATCTCACCCGGTCTGAAGACTTAAAATCTTGTAGGCTAGAAGAAGTGAAAGAAAACCCTTCAGAAATGATTGAAACCATCCAGTTGCACATCTTTCAGCTGTTCTGTACATTTATCTGTAAAAGAGTGGTATTAATGGGAAAAACTCTCCATTTTTTTATCATTTAAACATTTACCGTCCTGTATGTTGTCTGCTTTCTAAATTAAATTGTGTTTTGTGGGTGTCTGGGGGGTGGGTCATGCCTGGCTGAGGGGGCTGCCCCGGGGATGTTGATGGGGGTGGTTTGGAGGCACCCTGGGGACCTGCCCAGGGGTCACAGCCCTCTGGGACATGCTGCATCCCTTTGCTTTGTCATTCCCAGCGTGTTGGGGTTCATGGTTTATTTGTTTTTTTTTTACTTTCTTTTCTTCCACTCACTTTGTACTTTTTTTCTTTTATTAAATCTCACATGTATTTTGAGTTTTTGTGGTGTCGTTTATTTAGTGGTGCATTTTCTGTGCAATCTGGTTATTTTCTGTATTATCTGTCACAATAACAGCGTGTCATGATTGCAAGCTTACAGTCACAGGCTGTCTTCTGACTGTTGGGAACATTCAAGAATATAATTAGCTAATTAATTAATAACTAGCTAATCATAGAGTATGTGGAAATGTACTTCCAATGTAATCTGGGGAGAAATTATTAGATATTAATCCAAAACCCATTGAGTTTGGGCAGAAGGAGCTCTGAGGCCTGTTGGTACATCTCCTTTGTGAGATCTAGTGAGTGAGCAGGGGGATGTACCAGCAGCTCTGCTGATTTTATGGTGCCCAAAGAGGTGATTTAAGGTAGGGTGAAAAGGGAGCAGAGGTGGAGAGGTTTCCTGGTGGTGCATCCAAAGCTGTGTTCCTTGTCTGGAGAAGGACATTGTACACTTAGGTCAAGGCTGACAAAAGAGCACAGCTTTAGTTTGGTGCTCTGCTGTCAGAGAGCTGCTGAAGCTTTACCCAAAGGTTTGTTCTCAGTGCCTGTTCTCTGGGCCATTGCTACATACCAAGTTATATTCCCTCAATTTTGGGTCCTTTTGGAGTTTATTTGGTATTGGACTGAGATCAGTGTGGTTCTTCAGACACGGCCAATGTAGAGTTTAGCTGATGCAGTGTGTGCTTATGGTGGGAGGTTTTTCTGCAGCCCCAGCTTGAAGAACAAAACCAGGCTGGTGATCCTGGCTGCCTCTCAGAGCTTTTTAGGAATATGCAGCTGGAAACCTTTTAGGCAAAAGCTTTAGTAGGGAATTACCAGTTGATAGCAAGTGGTTTGTATGAAATGTTTGCATCCTTTTCCATCCCAGTGCATTTTAAAGCCAAATCTAGGAGACCAGAGAGAAGCACGTGCATTCAGGTACATCAGAATTCAGGGAACCAAACGTGGTGGAGTAGCTGGTCCTTTTAAAGATGGGCCCACCTGCTGAATCAGATGATGTGCACTGGCAAGTGTCTTTCCAGAGGAGCAGTGTTAAGAGCATCCATTGATATTTGTGTGAAGCTCCTAGAGATGCTTTGAGGAGAAATGCATGGGTTTATTAGAGAAGCAGCTCAGCAGTGAGGTGGGTGCTGCCTGTGCTTTGCAGCTTCAGAGCAGAAGCCCAGTGGCCAAGCCTGGGGCATGGTGGTACTTTCTACTGGAGGCAGCCCAACACACCCAGCCTTGTGCTCAGCTGTTCTGTCAGGAGAACTGCAGCTGTGAGGGGTGGGATGAAGTGAGGACCCTGCAAAGCCTCTGCTCCAGCTGTGTGGGCTGGTTGGCTGCTCTTGCAGGTCTCCATCATCTGGGATTTCTCATGTTCCATCGGCAGTCTTTTCCCATTAAAATTTTAAATCAATCCTCTGATTACCAGTTCCAAACAAGATGTTGGCAGCTGTGAGAGCTTCTCCAAGTTGTAATGGGTCAAACTCAAATGTCTGTACAATGGATTGCTGCTTTGACCTGTCATGTTGTCTTTACTTAATGTAAATAACTGAAACTTAAACACTGATTCTCTTTTGTTCTTTCTATAGCTTTTTTAGTCTTCCCAGTGCGTACTCCATAACAACAGGAAGATATGTAAATTAGAAGATTTATTAAGGCCAAAACATCTCATGCAGAAGAAATTAATTGGTGCTCACACCTTTAAGCTTGCAATATATTGCACAGAAGAGAATATGTAGCAAGGACTAAAACTCACCGTGTCTTTTGATGGGGAAAAGTTTGCTTAATCAGGTTTCTTGGTAAAGTTGAAATCCAAGATTCTTGCCAAAAGGTAAACTGCTAACTCAGGCTGCTGCATTGCTGGCACTAAATCCAGAATGCTTATTCTGGGGCTCTTACCCCAAGGGAGTTAACACTGACTGACTCCAGAGAGATGAGAGGCAAAGCTGGGGTGGTGTGAGGAGCTTTCAGCTTTGCTGCTCGAGCTGCTGTGGTAACAGGGTCCTGCAGGTCCTCTCCTCAGTCTGCTTTTGAGGTGTAACTGGGGAGCCTGATCTTCCTAACCTGACATCCCTAATCTTTCAGCTGGATTCTCACCTTTCATAACAGTAACTCTTCTGTGCAGCTTGCTTCCGTATACTTACAGGTTTTATAACCAAAAGGCCCCAGCCTTCATCTCTTTAGTTTTCTGAGGGCTGTATGAGATGCCTTACACTGTAACCCCTTCTCCAGAGCTCCCTGCCCACCTCCCACCTGCTGCTTCAGGGCCAGGTAACCCTGCCTGGCCAGTCTGGGCTCTGCTCGTCCTGCTGGGATGTGATGGGTGAGAAGGGAACCATTTTAAAGCACAACTAAAAGTTATTTATTAATGGAGGGGAAATGGTTTAAATCTGGAGACTCAGTGTTCCTGGTGTAAGTTCTGTGTTTGTAACAGACTGACTTCCCCTTACACAAATTCTTTTTTTGTTAAAAGGAAAGGGGAAAAACAAAGTGTGATGTCTGTGCCCCAGTAACTTCACACAGGAACAGGGAGAGGCCCCAGTTTATCTTTGTTTTAAACAACCTTGTAAATGAATCTCAGGAATGACCTGTACCAAAGCTGGGTTTAATAAAAACAAAACTGACTTGTTTAACAAACATCTGTAAAACCATGGTTTGTACACCAGGTATAACCAGAACAATGTCCTCTGACCAAATTCACAGCCCTCTGTGATCCCAGTTTCCCCTCATTAACCCCGTTGCCCTGTGATTAAAGTGTGATGTCCCCTGTGCACCCCTGTGTCTTGGCAGCTGCTGTCCCCAGTCTCCCTCTCTTTTCCACTGCTGTGTTCCCCACTGCCCTGAGCCTGGGAGGGTAGGAGTGGCCAAAACCCAATCTTTGGCAGGAGGTTTGAAGGGTCTCATCCTGTGCCCCCACCTCATGCTGGGTGTTGTGACCACAGCGGGACACAGGCTGAGAACAGGGGCTGTGACTGTATGTGACAGGAGCCCTCAAAAATACCCACGGGGGACATTGTGTCTCTGCAACCCCCCAAGAGAAGAAAGACAGGCTGCTGTGGAGGTGCTGACTGCCCCAGGCACTGAGTGCCTGTCCCTAGGGTGTCTGCTAAGTGACAGTCTCTAAAGCCCCTGGGTGCCCTTAGCCTAAATTAGAACTGGTAATAGACTGCAGCTGTGACAGATATGTGGCCTGAAAAGGACCTGGAGAAGCTGTGGAGGCTCCTGCCACTTGCAGGCATTAGGGATGAAACCCCATGACAAACATGTTCACCCCAGGTTCTTCATCCCTGCCTGTCCCTGCTGCCACAGTGGGCAGGAATGAGGCACCACTTGTGTCAGGGGAAGTGGGACCAGCTGGGAAGCACCAGGGTCTGACACAGCTGGGTCTTGGGGGCCACGAATGCAGAGCTGGAAGTCTGCTTAGGAGAGCTCTGTCTGTCTTCATGTCTGTGGTGCCCTGCACTGAACGTGGGAAGGCTGAAGCTGTGTGTGACCATCGGGCTGAGCTATGATACAGCCTTAGCTGCTGCTTCCATGACTGTTTTAAACTGCTTGTGTTCTCTTTTGAGGCCAGCCATCCTTAATTCCTTTGGCAAAGCTTTCATCTGGCTTGGAGCTTTTGTCAAGTTAGATTCCCAGCAGGATAGGTGAATTGGGAATAGAAGCTTTTTGTTCTTTTTCCAAATTGCCCAGAAGATTTGATTAAGTTCTGTTTGTCATGACCTTAGTTAGGTCACCAGGGGGATTCCAGTTGCTCGTCTTGCTGAGGAGGAGTGGGAGGGGGCTCTGAGACCTGCCAGAAGTTAATGCATCTCTCCATCTCAGTGCACTTTTCTGCCTTCCTAAAGAATTGAACTGTAAGTACTGCTCAAATTGAATTTAACACACTAAAGTCAATTAGCAGGAGAAAAAAACCAACAACGATATAGATGCAACCCCACAAATGAGGTATAACTATTGCATTACTCTTCCCTTTGCAGTTTTCTTGTCTCTTGGTCAATTCTCTGAGCACAGGAGTTTTCTTTATTTGTGCAACTGTGTAAATGAACTCTTCTCCTAGGTCATCACACACCCTCCACAATTAGTGACACTGAGTCAGGTTTATTGTCAGAAGCACCCCAGTGAGTGCTGTCTTGAAATGGGGCAGCTCCCTCACCTGTAATGGTTCCTGGGCAGCTGCAGGAGCTGTGACATGGTTCCTTTAGCTGGGGATTATGAATGGGGGACATTGTGGTGGATGGGAGGATCTGAAATGTTTTGCTGTTTCTGTAGGTGTTTAAAACAGCCACAAAAAACAGTTCTATGGGTGCTTACCATAGGGGATTTCGGGTGTAATTGCAGCTTTGTTTACAAGGTGGTGGAAGGTTCAGGCATCTGGAAATGTGGCCTGAATTGAGGCAGCAAGAAGAGTCTGGATTTGAGAGGTATGCCTCACGTGGGCCGAGATACCCCAGGGGAAGGGATCTTACCAGGTCAGAGCTCTTTGAAAATACTCTATAAGCATTCTCTGTAGTTTTCCTGGGAGTGAATATTCCCCAAAATAACAATCCTCACAGAGATAGCCATAACCACATCAGACCTGTGCCAGCACTCACTGAATCTGGCACATTTTCATCAGTAACTCGTGTGTAGCAAATGGCGTCTGCAGTGGTGAGTTGAGCTGCAGTTGGAATAAACTCATGTTGTAACACACAGTCCAAACAGGCAGGCATCCAGCTGAGATGTCATCCTCCCTGAAACTCACTGGGCAAAATAATTGTTCCTGTCATTGCTGTGTGTGGGGAGTGTTCATTTTGTCACTCATTACTTGTCCAGGCAGGGATGGGAAAGGTATTAAAACTTCCAACCCTGTTCAGTGAGTAAAAAGGAGAATTGGTGCTGTTCTCATTATCCAAAAAGCTCCTTCTGTAACAAGAATGGTCCTGTGCAAGAGCAGCTCCTTCCTGTACCTGGCAGCTCATTCCTGGGTTAGGAAGCTCCACTCTGAGTGCCCAGGTAAGTGACGTTTTCAGCCTACTGAAGCCAAGACAGAAATATTTGTTCCTTCATGGTAGCTACAGTGCTGGAATGGGTGTGTGGGAGGGAGCTGTGCTGCCAGAGAGAAGCAGCAGTGTGTCCTAGGAGCACAGGCAGGCTCCAGGTGAACTGTTCCCATCCCAGTGTGGAATCCTGCACCCTGACTGGGAGCATGGAGCCCTGAAGGGCCTTCCAGCACTGCCTTTGTCTTTTAGAATTAACCCCTGTTAATGTATACTTTTGAATATTGATCTGCAGAGATTTTGGAAAGCAAGTTTGTTCATGGGTTTTAACACATGGTCCAGCTGTAGGCAAGAACTATTTACACAGGCTCAAAGCTGTGGGGGGAAAACACGATGTTAGGATTGTTGTGGTGTGAAGTTACAGCATGTTAATTACTGTGTGTAGAACCTTGCTGCTGGCATTTCCACGGGTAAATGCAGCTGCTGGCAATGCTTGAGATAGGGCAGAGGGATGGGAGGGAAGCAGAGCCCATCACACAGCCCAGTTTTCTGCAGGGATGGGTGTGGGCATCACCTTTCAGCTGTTCTATTCCAGGGCCACAGAGAACAGGCAGACCAAGCTTATATTTTAAGACAACTCATCTCCTTCCTAAGGCCAGGCAGTCAACTGACAGCTTTTGAGAGAAAAGGAAGGTACTGCTCAGGAGGAGGGAAGAGCCCTACCTTTTTTTTCATTAAATTAAAACCTTCCCTGTGGTAGCATAAATAAATACCATGTCCCAGGCATGCTGCTGCCTGACCCCGGAGTATGTGGGAACCTCACAAACCTCATGTGGTCTAAACCAGCCCCCTGAGTCCTGCTCCTGCAGCATCCCTGGCCTGGGCAGAGCCTCCCCTCAGCACAGCTTCCACAGCTTGAGGTAGCTTTGGGAATTCCATGGCTTTCACTGCTGGTTCCTGTCTGTTCACACGGGTTATTTGCACTAAGTCTCCATTACTGGATGTTACTGGAACACTTGGACACTTCCTTGGTGGTTTAAAGAGCAGTGTGGCTTTCTCCCTGCACACACAGAGCTCACTGTGTTCTCAGAGCTCACTCTGGCAAATGTAACCCTTGAGAAAGCATGAACAGCTGCTCAGCACATCAGTCCTGCATGGCTGGTGTTCAGGAATTCCTCTCCTACAAGACAAAACAATGAGGAAAAGGAGAAGGCCAGAGACTGTTCTTGCACTGATAAGCTCTGCTGTTACACAGCATGAGGGTGTCCTTGCTCCTGTCCCATCTCTGTCTCCAAGTTATTTATTCCATGTCATTATATGAGATACCTGCTCAGTATTTAGCCTGTGCCAGTCCATGTGAAAGCCCCTCCTGTTCTGTGACAGGATGGCAGGTTTGTGCTGTTACCCATCCCATACTGGCTAGATTATACCCTCAAGCTAGGGTAACAATCACCTAAAAAATGCATATTGTTTAAAATGAAACCACTAATTTTAAAAGGATGTGTGAAGCTGGTTTTTAAAAGTGCAAGTGGTTTGACCTTTGTGAAACCACTTTGCTATGAAGATGAGGCAATTTGTAAGAAACAATGTGGTTGTACTGGTGGAGGGGAATTATTAAAGGCATTTTATATTGTCTAGTCTGGTAAAACAGAATAAATTTTAAAAACCCTGACCAGCACATGCTGGTTGGTGAGAGCCCAGGGCAGTGGTGATTGTAGACAAGAAGTGATTTCCCACATTTCATAGGAACTGTGATAGAGTCTCTGATGGTTTAACTAGGACAAAGCACAGACCCCTGGATTACAAGGAAAGGCCTTAAGGAAAACTGGAGGTTTGGTTCAAGCTTCTCATGCTGAATCAAAGCCTTGGTTCCATCTGAGAATTCTTGCAGAGGCAGCAGTGGGGGCTGCCCATTCCTCGACAGCAGCTCCTGTTCAGGGTCCCATGGGCCAAGCCAGATTAGCTCTAATGAGAGAACAATGGTGTGAGCTGGATGAAAGGCTCATCTGTCAAACTTCATCATGGCTGTTTTAAAAATAAACTCTGTGGCATTTGGTTCTTCATGAAGTTTGTTGCTGCCTGCCAGCTGGATCCCTGTGTTGAAGGACTGTGACCGAGTCCCTCCTCTCCCGGCTTTCTGTCTTTACATAATCTTAAAACTGAAGGGTAAGATTTAAGGATAAGTAAGATTTTTATCCTCTGAGAAGCACAGGGACACTTTTGCCCTGTAGTTTTGGCTGTTCTGTTTTCTAAGACCTGCTGGTTCTGCAGGTACTGCTTCCAAGACAGTAATTCTCCACTGGTCCTTTTTGGGTGGCTGTTAGGGAGGACAGGGGCAGCTCAGTTGAGGGAATGAGCCTCCTGTGTTCATCCTCCCAGCACTTAGTTCCCCATCCTCTCCATGCAGGTGTCTGAATCCATCACAGCATTCCTCAGTCTGAATGGTTTGATCAGGAATTTGGGCTGTAGTAGGTGTGAAAAGTGCTGGAACAGGCTGGCTGTCCCTTGATGGGAACTCTTCAGAAGGGTGGTGGCAGGGTAGCCTTGCCTTGGGGTGGCCCTGCACAGCTTGGCTGATGGGATAGAAAATATAAACAGCATTGGGTGGCTGCAAGCACATTAACTCTTGATCCATAAGCTCTTTGCAGTGGATGAATTCAGTGCTGCAGAGAAAGGTGCAGATTTATTGTAAGTTCTGGATAAATTACTCTCTTGTCTGGCCATGGCTCCTGTCACTTTGTAATTAGGGGGAGGGCAGGGACAGGCTGCACACCTCAGTAGATGCATAACAGCAATATGCTGTTGATCCTGGTGGAAAACATTTATCCAAGAGCTCCTGATAACTACTCCTGGAAGTACTACTACTCCTTCTACTACACAGAGCGTGGACAAGTGCTTCCTCTTTGCAGGAAACAACAGGCAGTAGGGACAGCAGCAGGCCAGGTTATTTCAGACAGATTCAAGACCTTAAAATGGGTGGATGGCAAGCTGACAGCCTGGGTCTTTAGCCTTCTAAGTGTGCTCTCTTAAAAGGCATGTGTTTTATGAAACTGGGGAAAAGCTTTAAAAAAATAGAGCTTGTCTTGAATCATTAAAAGTCAAACTGATTATATTTTTAGAGCAATGTGACTGTATTAAAAGTTTTCTCAGTGTTCAGAAGGAGGCTGAGGAAACAGCAGATTTCTAGGTGCTCCCAGACTCTCCCATCATGAGAGAATCTCTCCTGGCTCAGGAAGCAGGGGGCTGTCTGTGGCCAAGAATTTGGAACCCTCCCTTCCCTACCAAAGGGATGTCCCTCTCTCCAGTCCCACCCATGAGCTGTACTTTTGTTTCCTTTTGTTAGCACCAGCAAGGTCTGCAGCAAAGGCAGAATAAGGACACAAGTCTCAGGAGCTGCTGAAGTGCAATATTGGCTGTAAATACACGTGGCTTTATTCATTCATTTATCATGTCCTGCCCTCAGGATTTGTGACCAAAGGCCATTTTGCTTCCTACCTGTGCTTTTTTTAGCAGATCAGTAATAAACCAGCCAGGAGTCTGCCTCTCCAGCTCCAAGGTGATGATCACCAAAACCAACGTGGAGCCCTTAAACTGCACGAGTTGGTGGCAGGCCATACAGTGCTGCAGCTGCTTGGTCAAGAGTGCAACGTGGAGGGAAGGATTCCTCTGAGGCAGTCTGGGTGGGAGATGGGGCCAGCTGGACATCACCATGGCATGGAACTGCAGAGAAGATGAAGTGTACATATATATATATACACACATATATATATATATATATATATATATGAGAAGAAAAGCAGAGGTTAGTGAAGTTTATATGTTTTCATGTCATCACCCAGGAGTACAGATGAATTTCATCTCGTATCAGGAAACTTGAAGGCTTCCCCCACCCTTTTTTTTGTGTTTTGTGTTCGTACTTGCCAATCATTGAACTGGTTTTTTTTTGAGCTGATAATGAATGTACGAGGTCAGTGTTTCCTAACAATTTCTGAGGTTTCTACTTTATCCAGATTGCTATCCAGGAGATTCAGTTCAGGACAGCAGCTCCAAATCAAATAAAACCAGTAATACTACACTCAATTCACCAAGGAAACAAGTACCTATGAAAGGCAGTTTTCACAATCAGCAGCCTAAAATGGCTTAATATTTGCACATAACCTTAAAATAGGGATCCAGGATGTGTTCATATCACATGAATTTTGCCTTACTAGCACATGATCGTTTCTTGAAAACAAAGTTTAATTGTTTCTATTAAATGTTTAGTAACTGCAATGTGAACTAAGTGCCAGATCAGGGTAGTCTCATTGCATAAAAGAATAATTAGTGGGATGAAAAGGAAAATGGTTTAAGAAAAAACCTGTGTGTGAAATGTAGCAAAACTCTGACAGCTTTCTATGTACAGTATTAATAGAAGGGAAATAGTTAGAAATATTTTTGCAGCTTGTATTTAAAAAAAAAAAAAGAAGGCATATAGTTGTGCATTATGAAAATCTTTTTAATGTCCATTCAGTTGTCTTTTAAAGATGAGAGTAAATTTTTTTGAGCAAAATAGAAAGTTTTAAACAGTAAAAAATTTTAAAAAAATTAAAAAATATAATTACTGTAATATTCTTTAAAAGGCTTGCAGATAGGTAGGAATAGGTGATTTGCCAAGCATCTTGGGAAGGATGTGTGGATGGGTGTGTGTGTGTGTGTGCACATCTGTGTTTTTTAGTCTTATTTGATAAGGAGTTGTTTCTTTAAAGAAAAAACGTTGCAAAACGTAGTGCTTACAATGTTTAAGAAATCCATTGGTGTTGCTGTGTAAAGATCCCACTGAAGCTTACCCAGTATAATTCTTTCCATCCTCAAGATCTCGGCTGGAGAGTGTTTACATCTGCTCCGCACCGCTAGCGTCTGCACTGATGGTATTACCTGTAAAAGAATTTTTAAAAATTAAAAAAAAATAAAGAAACCAACATCCTGTACTGTGCTGTGTGCGCTTCTCTGTATTGCAAAGGGATCTGACAAGTTTAAACAAGTTTGTGTTAAGCAGAATGCTCACCCAGGAGATCTCATTCCTAGGTAGTTCCCATCCTAAATGAGGAGGGGTCCCTGCTCACCCCAGGGCAGCTGCTGCAGACCCAGCCCACTGCAGAAATGATGCCATGAGCATCCCACTGTGGCATCAGTGATGCACCTTCCCTGCTACCACCAGTTTTGCTCAGACAAGGCTTCCTGTCACCCTGTTTCACAAGGCCTGTTGTGGTTGTGTTTCCTGTGGTCATTGATGCAGATTCTCCTTTGTAGCTGAGACGAAAAGAACAATAACCTCAGTGTAACACCATCTAAGAAAGGCTGTGAAGAACATTTCACTACCACAGTGGCTGTTTGGAGAGATGTGTATGTCTGACTCCAGCTCCTGGCTTTCCTCTTCTTTTGCAAAGCAGAAGAAAAGAGGAGGAATGCAATCTGAAATGCTTTTAGCTAATGCTTGTAATTGCCTGCAGAAGTCTATCACTGCATTTTTGCCGTGAGAGATATCCTGTGTAATTTCTCACTGGAGGCTGATTTTACTTTCTTATGTTGAGGTGCAGACCTGAGTCAGTTCCTCTCTGGGTTCAGAAACCAGTTTTGGCTCAGAGAAAACTCGATTTAAAGTTTCCTCTGAAGAACCTCTGCTCTGTCACACCTGCTGTGCCCTTCCAGGAGCTGTAGCATGGGAATTACAGCCCTCTGATGTGCATCTTGACTGTCCCCTTTGACTGAGCTCTACTGGAAGCCATGAATTCTGAAAAGAGGAGAGAGGTTTGGGGGCAGGACAGAAACATAGCCATGACATAAACAAAAACAAGTCCTTCATTCATAAATGTTACAATTCTTCAGAGCAACATTGAAAACAGGACTGAAAATGCTACTCTCACCTCTAGGACTACTTTGGGTAAACACTTTTTCATTATATCCAAGTTGTTGAAAGACCTGGAAACATTAACAACTTTTAGTGTGTTTAAAATGAAGCATACAGACCTCATCTTCATTGGTTTTTGCTACAAGGACAAGGCAGGAAATTGCAGTGCACTGCACATATTTTAATTGGGCCTGAAGGGAGAAGAAAACACTGAGTAAAAAAGATAATAGTCTTGGGAGAAGTAATTGGCATTCTATGATACATACACAAGTTTCAAACTTTCATTTAAGTTACAGTCACTTCTGAATTAGTTTAGCTACAGAAGCTGAAAATAGAACAAAGAAATTAAAAGTGAAGCAAAATAAATCCTCTTACAGGTGCCATTTTTAATCACGTCTCTCACAATTTTTAGACTATGCAATGGCCACAGTATTTACACTGCAGTGTTGCTGCTCACTTTCAGATATTGACTTCAGGAATAATTTCTTCATGGAAGGGGTTATTAAACACTGGAACAGGCTGCACAGGGAGGTGGGAGAGTCAGCATCCCTGGAGGTGTTCAAGAAATGTCTAGATGTGGCACTTAGTACTATGGTTCACTTGATAGGATGGTGATTAGTGAAATGTTGGACTCAGAGATCTTAGAGGCCTTTTCCAACCTTAATGATTCTGTGATTCTGTATGCCAGTATCAACCTAATTAGAACTGGGAGCTGCAAGGCTCAGCTCAACTCCTGCCTTTGCTGTAGCTTCAGTGGTAGAAAACGTCAGCCCCACAGTTTAAAATAGTAGTCTAAAAACCAGAATATTAAAAGTGATAATGTGAATAATTTCTGTTTAGCAGAGAAGACCTGGAGAGTTCCTTGTACTAACCACAGCAGTTGGACTAAGTTCACACACACTAATTCTGATGAGGTCAGTGGAACCTCATCAAACACTCAAATTCATACGTGTGTGCGTGTATCTATATTTGCTTAATGGCCTTCCCCAGCAACGACCCTGACTGTTCCCTAAATCTGCTGCCAAACATCATCCCTGCTTTGTGTATGAACTGATTATATGCTGATATACATAACTCCTTACATTCCCAGTCAGTAATGTAGCCTGGGAAAAGCTGACAGAGATTACTTTTACTGATGCCAACAGCTTGTTGAAGGTGCTGGTGGCTCAGGCGAATGTTTATGGGTAAAACTGGAATTGGGAGCTGATTTCTGCAATCCAGAGAACTGCTTTTTTGTAACCTGACACAGAGATATCTGTGTCCTGAGGGAAAGGAAAAGATAGAAGAAAAATACAGTTAGTGCTTTGATGATTTTGTTAACATATCTCCAAAGGCAGACTCAAATCTTTTTAAGTGCTCTAATTAGCATTTCAGATGGCTGGAGGCTTGAAATGAAGGAATTGTCTGCTGTGTCCACAGAGGGAGGGCAAGGGTTTTGGAGCAGTTTAAAGCACTCACTGGTGTTGCCCAGTCCCTCTGGCTCGAGCTGTGCTTACACAGGCCTGGTACTGGGTTGTACTGGAGTGCTGAGTGGGGAAGAACCCAGGCCTCCCAAACTGAGCTCTTGCTGAGGAGATCCTGAGTTATGTTCATTATCCCCACCCTGGGAAAGCTGAAGCCTCCATGCAGCATGTTCCACTCAGCCAGCCTCAACAGAGAAACTGGAGCCAAGAGTAGGTTTGGATTTATTCTGCAAGAGTTTTAACAGCCCTTGGATTTGCTGAGTGTTGAGACCAGAGCCAGGTTTGTGACTCCCCAAAGGTATGTAGTAAAATGTACCGAGTATTTTCTTTCTTGTATCTTATTTGAAGCTGCATTCAGGTGAAAGGGAGGACCATGGCTGCCATAAGAGTAGCACCCAGGAGCCATGGAATGCACCTGAACACTGTTGTAGGAGAAATAAAAGGGCCAAGCAGCTACACAGAAGAGACAAGACTAAACACCAACTTGTTTAATATTGCTCATCATGTTACCTGTTTCACTATTTTGTCTAATTTGGTAGTAAAAATACTTGGTAAAAAGTAGCATTTCTAGACTATTGCGAAAAAGAGACAAGGCTGTTAAGGCACTTCTGTGCATTCTTCCATGGTTCTGATGCACTTACAGAAGCAGCCAAGCAAAACTGTTTGCATTGTACACAGAGACCATGGAGTCTTGTAGCTTCCTAAAGTACTTTGGAATGGGGCTGGGTTTCTGTTGGGCCTCAGGGAATTCCATCTTCTCCCACCTTAACAGATGGAATTCACAGATAGTGCTGGACACAACTAAAAGGCAAAATTTATGGTTTTACCATCGATTGGCTGCTCTTTCCTGCCCTACCACATTATCCCAAACTATTTCACATTTCCCAAAACGACTACTTTTCTGACTGAGCCAGAACAAGATGGAAAGCCCTAGGTTTTTACAAGGCATCAATAAAATGTAAAATGGGACAAATACAGACCCTCTTCCCCCTCCATTCCCTAAACCTAGTCCATGAGAGATGACTTTTGCTTCAGGTGAATCAGATGGCATGAGCAGCACTGCATCTTTGCAGGGTCCTTTAGGGAATTCCAAAAAGGATACCTTCATGCTGAGATTCCAGAAAAGTGACAGTTTGCAAATCCTGGCCTCTCTGGCTATGGCATTTTCCAGACAGAAAAGGCAAGTTGTGAGCTCTCTAAATGTCCAGGACACTTCATAGCAGCTGTTTGAGCCAGCTTCCTGATGGGAGCCACTGAAAAAAACAAACAAATAAAATTATAAAACAACACCCCAGCTCCTTGTACTAAGCACAATTTCCTCTTTTGATGCCTTTCCAGCACTGAGAACTGAGGACCAGACACAGGACTTTTGTTTGCAGATGGAGTAATCCTGATATGCATTTTCCCTGGAAGTTCCTGATGAAAGAAAACATGTCAGATGGCTGAACAACAACACAGTCCAGCTTCTTCCCTCCTGGGCTGTGTAATGGCTTGAGAAACCTTGGGTTGAGCAGTCCAGATTACTCCATTTATCCTGTTTCACTCATTTGGCTCTCCATTTGCAGAGCTATTACACCGCAACCTGTTATCACCTGATTTCAAATTTCTGGCAAATAGGAGCTCAAAGATGACTGTTCTTAGGAGGTTTATGAATTCCGAACTAAAAGTTTTCCTTAGAGCAGTTTAATCTTTGGAGATACCACTTTGGAAATCCCACTCTCTAGAATAAGGGGAGTATTTGCAGGAAGTAAACATCTCTGAATTATATCAGTACCAAGTGAATGAGAACATCCAGCCTGAAACTATTTCAAGGTTTACGTTTTGATGTCTCTTTAACAACAGAAAAGAGATATTACTAGATATAAAATTCCTGCTTTTCTTTCCAAAGAATGATGAGTGTGGGCTTCCTCACTGTTTTTTCCTGGAAGCTCACACCATTATCTGTGCAGTTCTATTAAAAAACCCAAAGTGACATGAATCCTCTGGAAACGGCTCTGCATTTCTAAAGCTGGAGCTCTGTGAGGTTTCCCTGAAAGCAGGAACCACATATGACTTTATCTTCGGCTGCCACTGGATGTCAGAGCATCCAAAGCCAGACTGTTTCAGCAGAGGGAGAGCTGGCAATGATTTATCTGACGGCTTTGATGCACTGAGAAGTTTACTCTTGTGTAGCTGGCAGGGGGGCAGGGGGGAGAATAATAATTAAAATCTCGCCCTCTGGCTAGTTTCAACTGTCCTTGAGAACGGCAGCTCTTGCACCGCCAGCGCTCAGCCCCTGCAGCCCTGCAGAGCGCTCAGGGGGTGATGAGGACTCCTGTGCTGTGCTGTGCTGCCCCGACCGCGTCCTTGCCCGCCTCGCCGGGGTACCGGGCACCGGGCGGTACCTGCGGGGCGGTACCTACGGAGAGCGGTACCGGGGAGCGGTGGTACCTGCGGGGCGGGGCGGTACCTGCGGGAGCGGTACCTGCGGAGAGCGGTACCTGNACCGGTGGGGCGGTACCTGCGGGGAGCGGTACCGGCGGGGCGGGGCGGTACCTGCAGGGCGGTACCTGCCGGGCGGTACCTGCGGGGCGGGGCGGCACTTGCGAGGATGCACTGCTGGACGACTGCGCCAGGAACTTCGTGCCCAATCTCCGGGGCACGGCTCGGCTGGAACACTGATCTCACCTCTAGGGGTCCGCCTGGGACTTCCCAGGTGAGCGCTGTCTCAGCCCGTGTGGGTCTGTCTTACCTGCGCAGAGAGCATTGTGCCAGGCAAAGCACTCCCGGGGTCGGGATGATATTCCGCCGCGGTGATAAACACTGTAACCTCCAGCATAGCCCCCAGATCCGCCTGCCCCCTTCTCTGGCACCGGTTATTGCCTTGACAGATGCACTGTCCCTTCTCTTCGACATGACCCTGTCCAAAACACACATTTGCTGGATCCGCACAATCCCAGCACCTGGCAGAACCTATTTTCCTCCCAGTCAGAGGAATTATCTTTTCTCTGTGAGTTTCGTGGGGCATGTGCACCCTTGTCCCCGCCCAGGGCTGGACCTCTCTGCCAGCATCCGTGTTTTCACCCCACGTTTTCCTCTACCCAGGATATCTCCGTGTCTCAAAGCCACTGTGGGCTTTTCCCTCAGATCCTGAATCCCTTTGTTTTCCTCCTGCAGCATTTTCTGTGGGAAGCTGGTTCCAGTATTTTATGTTAAACCTTTCCTTGTTCCTCAGCTCCACCTGCCTATACATGAGTCTCTGTTCTCTCTCCAGCCCCTTGAGTTACACATTTTCTGGTGCTAAATTATTTGTCCATGAATCTGTGCGTGCTCTGAATAACACCGTGACGGTGTGTAAAGAGCAGAGACTGTTTGCTGAACAGCTCCAAGCCTCCTGCCTTGTGGGAACCAGGGCTTGTCTCTCACTGCCCTGGAGGCTCAGAGACCCAGACAGGAGGCTCAGCGACCCTCAAACAGAGCCCAAAATACCTGTGGTTTGGATTTTAGCCCATGCGAACGATTGCCAACCTTAAAAGAAGAATTACAAGTCACAAGAGTTTAAATAGAGTAATAATAAGTTTGTCACAGGGTGTAAAAGTAGTTTTTGGGTTTTAGTACAAGGGGGTGTATGATGCCAAGATGGAGGAACCTCGTGGCTTTTTAGGTTTCTTCCTTCTTCTTCACATTCTCCATTTCTGCTGTGACGGTGACATGGGTGATTGGTTTAGAATAGAGACCGACTGTCTAACATAGGTGATAAGTATTGGAAAGAAATTGTAAATAATATAAACATAGCTTTTAGTATAAAAGATAAACACTGCCTCTCAGGCAGAGAGTTTGCCTTCGGCTGTCCTGCCAGAAAGACCTNGAGCAGAAAACCCGACACTGCCTCACCTGATGAAGCACCCCTGGGGCTGAAGGAATGGCCCTGTCCTGTCATTGTCGCTGTGTTCCCGGCCCTGTGACACACGGGTCAGTTTGGTGGGGGAGGTCTGCAAGGTGCAGATCAGCTCTGTCCGCATTCCTGCTCCTGCTTACATCCCTCCGGCAAAAATACAGCACAGCTGAGCTGCTGCCCTTGGCTCGTGTCTGTGCTTGGGGCTGGGGATGCCCAGCCTTGCCCCACTGGTCCACAGCAAAGTTAATGAGGGGAGGAATGGGGCTGGAACCATGCCCTGAGACCTGCCAACAGGATTTGGGTGTGCAGAAATACCTGGGGGGAAGCGAGACAAGTGTGATTCAGGGCGTCAGGTACTGCGGAAACTATTCATGGACCTCGCCTGTTGAGTAAAATTGTCTTTGACTCTTAAGGACATAGACTATGAAAGGACAAAGTCAGATTGTTGGAATAATTTAATCTAACTCCTGTAAATATGTGACACGTGGAGAGTGTGAAGTTGAAATGCTGCGAGCAGGAGAGGAGCAGTGAGGCTGTGGAGGATCCCAGCACTATGCCGAAACTTTACACTGAATGACAAATAACTTGGAAATGTGCCTCACTAGTGTGGGACTAACTAATTTATATGCCACTTGGACTGTATTGCTTGTTAATATTTAAGTTAATCTGCAGTCCTTCTATTGCATCAGCAATTCGAAACGTTAGTCAGGAAAAGAAGGTGATGGATTTTCTTCTTTGTGTGGAGAGCAGGTTGGGGCTTGCTGCCCTGTTAGAGACCCAGAGTCCCCTCAGCACCGCTGGAGCCCTACCAGGGCAGTAGAATCTTGTGAGAGCCTCTGGAGCCCTGTCAAACCCTCTGGAGATCTTTCAGAGCTCGGTCAGCCCCTCAGAGCTCCGTCAGCCCCTCAGAGCCCCGTCAGCCCCTCAGAGCCCCGTCAGCCCCTCAGAGTCCCGTCAGCCCCTCAGAGT
>VZTB01004756.1:127311-181814 GCA_013397245.1 Thryothorus ludovicianus
CCTGGCCGGGCTGCCGCCATCGCTATCGCCATGCCGGTGAGAGCCGGGGGGAACGCGGGGTGTGGCCCCCGGGGCCACCTGGTCACTGCGCACCTCTGCCCGCCGCGCCCGGGGTTCGCAGACCCCGTCGCCTCGGTTGCCGTGTGCGCGCAGGAGCCGCAGGGCGGGCGGTGCCTGTCAGGCCGAGCGGGCGGGGGATGATGAGGGGCTGTGGGCGGCGGGAGGCCCCGCGGAGGCGGCGGCACCTTGGCAGCGGGGGCTGGAGGTCCGGCCGCCCCGGAGGGTCTCGTCCCATATCCCAGGTGGCTCGTGGAGACGCCCGAATCCCGCTCCTGATTTTGCCTGGCGCCTCGTGTGCCGTCCCTCCCCCGCCCAAGCGGGGCTGAGCCGCTCTCTGCCTTCAGCAGGGCGGCAAAAGCCTCTGCTGAGGCCTGAGAGGAATCGGGGCAGGTGGCAGCTGGGGGAAGAGGCGCTTGGAAACAGGGTTTGTTTCAGCTTGACACCCAATATAGCTGCTCTAGGAGTAGTTAAACGCTCAGCTGCAGCACCTCTAGCCCAGGGGAGTGTCTCAGGCTTAACTAGATTCATCAGCCGTGCTTCAAGATTTGTTTTGGTAGCTACATGAAAGGAAATAAATGTGAGGTTTTGTAATACAACGTTAAATTTGTAAAGAATTAAACTTAAGAATGTACACTGAGGGTTGTAATTAAAATGAATTCCCTTCAGCCAGCATTCTCTGGTATCTGGCTGTGTGCTCTGTGAGGTTTGAGAGTGTATAGTGAGTGTTACTGAAAACAAATGTCATCTGCACTGAATTCCAGCAAAGTTGTTGCAAATTGCACGGTGAAATTGTTTCTTGAAAAAGGTGATCTTAGATGATGTTGAGTGTAAAATGCTCAAGGTTTACTCATTCAGTTTCCATGTTGGCAAACAGAAGAAGATCCTGTTGCCTGAATAAGAGTGTTATTCTCTCAGTTTTAATTATAAACTTGTCTTGGTTTCAAGTCCCCCAAGTTCATGATCCTGTGGATATGTAGCTGCTCAAGCGAATTCAACAGTGTTTGTGCTGAAACATACAATAGTTATATAGTGGGAGATGGCAGGACTAGATTGAATATTAGGAAGAAATTCTTCCCTTTGAGGGTGGTGAGGCCGTGGCATAGGTTGCTCAGAACAGCTGTGGTTGTCTCATTCCTGGATGTGTTTTAGGCCAGGCTGGAGCAACGTGCTCCAGTGGAAGTATTTCTGTCCATGGCAGGGGGTGGAACTGGGTTTCTTGCACCCCAAACCTCTCTGTGACTCTATGTTAACACTGTGTTACAGCCTGTGTATTATTTTTTTTTTAAATAATTATAGATTAACAAGCCTGAGAAGCTGGACAAGCCAGAAAGCTGTGACAATGTCAAGGTGGTTGTTCGCTGCCGGCCTCTCAATGACCGGGAGAAGGCTACGGGCTACAAAATGGCAGTGAACGTGGATGAGATGAGGGGAACCATAACTGTTCATAAAACAGACTCATCCAATGAGCCTCCTAAGACATTCACATTTGACACAGTGTTTGGACCAGAGAGTAAACAGCTGGATGTCTATAATTTAACAGCAAGGCCTATTATAGATTCGGTCCTAGAGGGATACAATGGTAAGTCCCTTGTTGAAAAGGAAGGATCACATTCTGTCTCCTGTTCTTTGCTTTGTTAAAGTTCCTGCTGATCTTGTTTAAGGGAGTTTCAGCTTCTGAGGGCTGTAGCCCAAGATCATTTCTGTTGTGGCCTCAAAATAGCCTGAAGGTACTTGCTGTTCTGAGTGCTCAGTGGTTATACTCACTACTGTCATTAACAGTGGGAGATGGGTGATGAAGGAGACTCCACTGAGGTCAGTTAGCTGCATGTTTTTATCCTTTATCTTCTCTTTGCAAGAGATATGCACTTATGTCATTATCAGAATTCTCAGTGGCTCATCACTGTACAGTTTCAGCCCAGGAGCTGCCATGCAGGCTGTCACTAGGTATGCATGCCAGACCTCTGCAGAGAGCTGCTGCGTTTTTTTCCTCTGAACTTTACTATTTTCAACTGAGATGACTGCTTAAACACATCTGCCCTTCCCCACAGATAGTCTGTTGCTTCCTGCAGCTGGGAAGAGCATGGCCATGATTTGTATGATGCATGGAAATGTAATATATAATGGAAAGCTAATTACTGCTTTCCATAATAGTATGCCACAAACAACAACAGTTTACAGTTTTCCAAGGTTTGTAAAATGCCTGATAATCTCTTGTGCTAGCAGACACTGGTTTCAGCTGATTAAAATTCATGGTTTGAAAATTAATGATTTAAGACTGTGCCTGGGGAGGTTTAGACTGGACATTAGGAAGCATGTCTTTACTGAGACACTGGAACAGGCTTTCTAGAGAGGTGATCGATGCCCCAGGTTGGATTTTAAGATGTGTTTGGACACTGCACTTAACAATATTCTTTAATTTTTGGTCAGCTCTGTATTGCTTGGGCAGTTGGATTAGGTGATCATTGTAGGTCCTTTCCAGCTGAAATATTCTATTCAGTTTTTCCAATCTGTAATGTCAGTGGCTTGATAAGAAAAACTTGAGTTTTCAGCGATGCTAGGCTAAATCTAAGAACCAGGATATTTTTGGCATTCCAGAGTCTGGGATTTAAGTAGTTTCTGGATGCCTTCCTGTGCAGGCTGATTCTTTAGTCCAAATATTTTAACTATTCCAGGTTCAGAGCTGGGGTTTTTGCTGTGGCTCTGCTGTAGAAGCCTCACACCATTTCTGCTTAATGAGTAGGTGTAGTTTGGTTTGTTGTTGGTGTATAATCATGTGCTGCTCATTGGCTGTGTTATTAACTGCACTTGCCTGCATTGTTTGTATGTGGAACTGAAGTGTACTAGCATTCCATGCTTTGGTCACTCTGCACTTTCAAAACAAGATGACTTTTTATTAGACATCTTGCAGGCTGGATTAAGCAGCAGATAGGTCCTTATTGCTGTGTTTGCCCTGCATTTCTGTTGCTCCAGCCTTGTACTCCCGTTGCTACTGGAGTGAGTGAAAAAATTTTAACTCCAAAAAATAGAGATGTTTGATGCTATCAGGCAAAAAGGGATGAAGTAAAACTGCAGTTAAGAGTTTAGAGAAGACTCAGCTTCTTAGAGTTTGTTCTTTTATTTATCCTTCAGGTACTATTTTTGCATATGGGCAGACTGGAACAGGCAAAACCTTCACCATGGAAGGAGTCCGAGCAGTTCCTGAGCTCAGAGGCATCATTCCCAATTCCTTTGCCCATATATTTGGTCACATTGCAAAGGCAGAGGGGGATACGAGGTAAATGCCTTCCCTTGACTGCTTCTGTCTTTTTTTATTTTTAAATGTGAGTCTGTGTGTAGCAAGAGCCTGACCTTGACAATGGTAACAGAAATGGTACTTTTCACAAGATGAAAGGCTCCCACTTAGGCAGTTCTTGAGGGGCAGTAGGATTGTGTTGGTATTTCACTGTTTTCTCTGCACTCTCTGACTGTGTTTGAGGCACAAATGTTTTGCTAAGTGAACTACCCAGCTGTTCATCTGCAGGTTTTTAGTTCGCGTCTCTTACCTGGAAATTTACAATGAAGAAGTGCGGGACCTGCTGGGAAAGGACCAGACACAGAGGTTAGAGGTGAGCCTCCTCTTCTGAATGTGGTGTTTGTTTTGAATCAGCAATATTCTGTTTTAGAGATCAGAGAAGCACTTGCAGGGAAGTGGGAGGTTGGGCTCCTCAGCAGTCCTCTTTCCTTTGCGGTGCATTAGCTGGATGTCACTGCTGCCTTCTTTGAATCTCTTCCACTTGGTCAGTTGCACAAACTGGCTGTTCCACCTGAGGCAATTTTGTACCTTCAGTTCTACCCCAAAGGCCTCTCAGCAGTCCTGGGAATTGGAGACTGGGACTTAAAATCATGTCTTTCCTCCAGAGGAAAGCAGTAGCATATTGTCATGCATGAGTGTTTATTCCTTATCTGCTCTGATACCAAGTGTAGTGTTTTATGTGCAAGCCTGAAAATGGAGGAGTAAACCACTATTCTGTTACAGTATCACTAGAATTGCTGTTGGGGATCTCCTAGGGATGCTCAGTCTGAACTGTTTCTCTCTTAGGTGAAAGAGAGACCTGATGTGGGAGTTTATATCAAAGACCTTTCAGCTTATGTTGTAAACAATGCAGATGATATGGACAGAATCATGACTCTGGGCCACAAGAACCGTACGTAGCCTTGCTGTGGGCAGGTTTATAGCTCAGATAGAGTAAAAGTCTGGTTGCCAGACCACAGTAGGAGGTCCTAGTCCTGTTGCTGGGAAGAGTGTTTGGCTGAACAAAACAAAAAACTCCTCCCAACTCCCTTTTGTGCAGAGGCAGGTAGAGAAGGCTGTGCTTCCCACATCAGCCAGTGCCAGTGGGGATCAGCAAAGGGAGGATGCAATGAGGGCAGGCAGTGCTGTCAGAACTGCCTGTGTGTCTCTTGGTCCTTTTTCTGCTTCAATTCTGATCAGGATGAACATCAGCCCTGTGCTGTGAGTGGGAGGTAGTTTATGTTCTGGAAGACTTCTTAGTTAAACTCAGATTATTTAATGACTTAAAGTTCTGACTCCTGTTGCCCTTGGCATGGATTGCTGTGTTCTTATTTCCCAAAATACAACAGTTTCCAGGGATCTGCTGTGAGCACCTTAGGCTACTGATCTTTAAACAGATGAGGACAGTTGCTGGTCTTGTGAGTCTGTGGTTGGCTTAGAGCTATAGCAGGCTGCAGGACTTCTCCTAGTCCAGGCTGGAAGTGTACGTCAACTTCAGTGCCCAAGAATAGACTTTGCTGCTGAGTCTGAGCATCCCTCTGCCATCTTCTGGAATACAGGGTTGGGTAAAGAGGTGGGGATGAGTCTCCTGTGAGAGCAGGAAGAATTAGTGGTAAGTGTTATTAATTCTGAAGACATCACTGCTTTTTTCTCTGTTTAAAGGTTCTGTTGGTGCCACAAACATGAACGAGCACAGCTCTCGCTCGCACGCCATCTTCACTATCACCATTGAGTGCAGTGAGAAGGGGGTGGATGGGAACATGCACGTGCGCATGGGCAAGCTGCACCTCGTTGACCTTGCTGTGAGTACAACCAGCCAGGGCTTTGGCAAAACATTTGGTTTGGGTTGTTGAGGTTTTTCCAGAGGGTTGTGACCATGTTGTTCATCACTTGCAGGTTCCTTCCCTCAGTGTCACACTTTGAACCAAAGTAATTGTGCTGGTAAAACATGGCTTTAGCCCAAGATTCACACTGAGGTACCTTTCCTTGGGGAAGATGCAAAAAAAGTGACACTAAAGGCATTTGACTTATTTAAATGCATTCAAATTATTTACATGATGTGTGTATAGAATGCTCTATGAAACTCTTTAAAATAATATCAGTATTGCTGTTTGTTCTTGTTCTGCTGAGAGGAAGGGCTGTAGGTGGTAGTTGGCAGCTGCAGCTGGGGTGCCTTTTAATTACTGACTGACTCCCCATAACGTTTTTGTTATGGGGAGGAAGATCTCCATTTTCCCAGCTGCATTGCTTTAAGCAATCCAGAATTTGCTGGCAATGAAAGCTTCTGTTTAAGACCTGTTTGACCTGTCTCTTTAACAATGTCTGAGATACTTAGCCAGGTTCTTTAACAATGGATAAAGTGGTTAGTGACATGGCTTGCTTGCAAGCACATGTAGTTGATTCTGTTTGGAGGAAGATGTAGTAGAGAATCTGTTTTAGTTAAAACTTCATGTTCCCTTTGCAGGGTTCTGAAAGACAGACAAAAACTGGAGCCACAGGGCAGAGACTGAAGGAAGCCACTAAGATCAACCTGTCTCTCTCCACACTGGGCAATGTTATCTCTGCTCTGGTGGACGGCAAGAGCACCCACGTGCCCTACCGTAACTCCAAACTCACACGGCTGCTGCAGGACTCCCTGGGGGGCAACTCCAAAACCATGATGGTAAGCTAAGAGATGTCCTTTCCAGTGCCAGCTATTGGGCTCCATTTTTGCAGGGATAGCCTTGTGACTTGAACAGCCTCGAATTTACCTCACTAATCCTAAGCTGTTTGCAGCTTAGAGAACCTTCTGTGTGCATCTCTTTCTATCTTTTCTCTTTGCCTCTGTATAGATGAGGTTCTAAATGCAGCACACATACGTGCATGCGTGAGATCAAACAGAGCTGTGCTTGGGTCGCCAAAAGTTGCTTCAGTGTAGAAGCATCAGGAAAGCTTGGGAAAGAGTAGCAGTGTGAGGCTGTCAGAGCTGGGGTTGGGTTCCTGCAGTGCCCTGTGCTGGGTTCTGGCACTGTCCTCCAGTAACTTGGTCTCCACATGTCACAGTGTGCAAACATCGGACCAGCAGATTACAACTACGATGAGACCATCAGCACTCTCAGGTATGCAAACAGAGCCAAGAACATAAAGAACAAGGCCAGGATTAATGAGGATCCCAAGGATGCTATGCTCCGCCAATTCCAAAAAGAGATTGAAGAGCTTAAGAAAAAACTGGAAGAAGGTGAGACTCTCCTTCCCCTTGTGTTCCTCTATGGACAGTGCTTGTTCTGTTTGAATGGGAACATTCTTTGCTACTTGAATGTGTATCACATGAGGTTGGCTGCAGGTGCAGGTTGGTGTTCTGGTTTTGTTTGCCCTGCTGGATGCCAGGAGAGGTGTCTAAGGCTGCTCGTGGGGGCACGGCTTTCCCACTAGGTGGCACTTGGCACCAGGGTGAGGGATGGCCTCCGGACTGGGATCAGTGTGCCCAGGTTTCCCTGGCAAGCACAGGGGCTCTGGACACAGCTGACATGGTATAGGAAATTAAACTGAACTGTAACAACAGGTCACACTTCTCTGTTTGGAGAAGAGGGATGCATTTATCAGGAGGAAAATTGAACCAAATTTGTGGAGCAGGACTGGGTTTCTAAACACTGTAGAGGAACAAGAAGCTTCTTTAAGCCATGTAATTTTGTAGCCTTGTGTCTCTTATCAGTCCATCAATATGGAGGGATCCTACTAGAGGGATGCTTGCTAAACAATGACCAGATGTCACAACATCTCTCTCCAGAGATAGCACAGGACAGCTGTAGCAGTAACTCCAGCATGATTTGCTGTTTGTTGTCTGCCCCATTCAGGAGAAGCAGGAAATGGTCAGTATTGCTTCTTTCTTTCATCTGAGATAGAAAGGTGAGGTGGAAGAGAAGATACTGTAGAATCCTACTAGGAAAACTTTGTAGCTTCAGCTGTGCAGAGGTGCTCTATTTTCCATATAAAGCAGCCTCTTGAGCTTTAATACATACACACTGACATCACAGCATTCAGTTGCTTATCCTGATTGTCCTTAAGTTTCCTGAGCCATGGCAAGCTGTCTGCTTGCCCAACAGTTAAGGACTTCTGCAAGTACTCATAAGCAGATGTTAGGCACTGCTGTGTTTGGACAAATGCTGCTGTCAGAGTAAAAAGCTGACAGGAGACGAAGGAAAGCTTTTGATAAAAGCACACTCTTCTCTTCTAGGGGAAGAGATCTCTGGTTCTGAAACCAGCGATTCTGAAGAGGAGGATGAAGATGGGGAGATTGGCGAGGAGAAGCGGAAGAAACGGCGGGGTAAGGCAGCAGAGATTCCTGTCAGTGCCTCCAGTCTCCTCTTACCCACAGGCTGGTCTAGGAAGTGTAGCCAGAGGCAGGCAGGGACAAGAGGAGTTGTAGAGCTGCCCTATGCCGCTGCAATTATCATGCCTCTCCTAGAAACGAAGGCCCTTGGTGCCATCTCTAGATGGACAGCTCCAAACCTGTGTAGTACCTGCTTCCACTTGGGTAGCTGTGCTTGTTGTGGCATCATCCTCTGTGGTGGCTCCCTGGGTGCCTCAAGGTGGCTGCGTATGGCTTGTGACTGACTGGTGGTGTGGAACTTCCCCTGCTCACAGAGGTGGGAGGAAGAAGACACCAAAGATCATTTGTAGGCAAGTGTGGTTTTTATAGCCATGGGTATGATTGGAGGGGAATTTTGGCTGTGGTTTAGGCAAAGGATTCATCTGTCTTATGGATCTTCAGTAACTGACTCTTCTGCTGTCCTGTTTTATATTGATAGAGGGAAAACTTGACCTTTGGGTGTCTTTGTGCTCGCTGAAAAGTTTAATGGGGCCTGCACGTACTTTTTTTGGGAACAGTCTGAAAATCCCACAGTGAAGTTTCCTTTGTCCCACATCAGTGTTAAACTGCTGTGTATCATCTAAACTCCAGGGGATGTTGAACCTGGAACTGCAGATCACTCTGTACCATGGGATACTGTGGCTTCTTGGGAGTTTGCACTTCTCCTAGAACCCTGCTGGTAATTCCTTGTGGATAGTAGACAAATCAAGCCCAGTGCTACATCCCAGCTTCCAGCTTCTCTAGAAAACTTACTTTGACATTCAAACTGCCTTCCTGTCCTGGAGCACCCACACCTGTTGAAAAAAATTCCTGTTAAAGCATTCCTGCTTTTAGGTGTACTCTCTTCATTTTGGTGTCTGTCCAACTAACCATAAATAACTTTTGCCATGCCTTTGGTGATAGTTGTTACAAGTTCATTTTTCACCTTTTGGTTATTTCTAGAAGTGGAAAGCTTGACCACTGTCTCCAAATGTCCTGCCCAAATCTCCTCCCAAGAGGAGACCACCTTCAAAGTGCTGCTTGGAAGGAGTAGAGGGTGAATAACTGACTTATTCAACTCCCAAACAAGCTACTCTAGTTAAGTTCCCTAAGGGAGCTGCTTCACAGGAGCACACACTGACTGTCCCTGTGTAAGCTGGCTCTCCCTTCCAGAGTGAGAAGTGCACATTGCCATGTGCATAAGACTGGAAAGGATTCATGGTCACTGAATCCTCTGCTATGGCAGATATCCACAGCCTTCTCTACTATAATCTGGTGTTCTCTGCTGTTGTTGCTTGAAATGGAAGCTGCCTTGGCATGTTGTTTTAAGCCATAGTCTGGTTAAGATGGGTTTTAACTGAAATGTCTTTCTGAGCATGCAGTTTTGTGCTGGGAAATGGTGGCTTTGCAAGCTGAGTCTGGGAGGGATCCTAGCAAGTGCTTCCTAATGGGAACTTGTGCTTTTTTGAACTAGGTTGCTGGCTCTTCTGGGTTTCTTTCCTTTAGAACTAACTTCCCATCTGCATGTTTCTTCCTCTCTGGGTTTTTCTGTGGGACGCATTTCTGTTTTCCAGGCAGTAGCAGCAGCAGTAGTTCAGACTCCACATGCTCTGTCATAGAGAAACCTCTGGATAAGTCCTTCACTAGTGAGTGGGAGCTCTTAAGTCCTTTAAGCTTTGGCCTTTCCATGATCTGCACACTCCATTTTGCAATGTTGCACTCTTCCCTGCTTTGTCTGTTGGAAAGATGAACCTCAAGCTGTAACTCTGCTAAAGCATGCCTTTCCTTTGCTGCTTCCATGCTTGAAACAATTATTCACATTGTTAGCCAGATATGTAAGAGAATAGGAAACAATGTGATAGACTGCTTGAGCAAGATTTAAAGGTAATTGAGAAATAATAGGCAAAAAAAATCCAGTTTGCAGCTTATGTTAAATGAGCCTTTTAGAATATGGGGGGAAAACTAGCTAACTTCTTAAAGGGAATTGCTGAAATAGGAGTTCATAAAGAGGACAGCTAGATATGTATTCTGTATTATATTGGACTCTGCCTTCTCAAAATTAGTTTTGGAGAGCAGTCAAAGAGCATGAGGCTTATACTAACAAAGAAAATGTGGCAATGCTTGGTTGTTGGCTTTATTTTTGCGGATACTTTAAAAAATATCCTTGATGGTTGGGGTTTAAGTGCCCCATGATACTTAGTTCTTGATCTCTGTGACTTAGTTCAGAGGAACAGCAGATCTAGATTTTCATTTAGTTGTGAGGAAAGTCTGAGCTGCTCCTGGTCAGATAGGTCACTGTGCCTGTAAAAACCCTGCAGTCAGTGAGGGCTGAGGAAACAAATCTCATCTTGGGACTTGACTTGTGGGGACTTCCTCTGGTGTTATTTACACCCTGGACAAAAGCACTCCACTCTTCTCCCTGTGTGGAGAGACCCTGGAAGGTATTGCTGTATTCACTCAATTTTACACTAGTGGTGTTAGTGGAAAGCCTCAGCTCAGAGAAGGGTGGTAGCAGGGTTTAGAAGGAGCACAACCAAGGTGAGACCTATGACTGTAGCCTGGGAATTTGATTGCTTCAATCCTGCTCCTTTAAAGCTTGCTTGGAACCTGAGTGTTTTATTTGGATGAGGACAGTTAATAGCAAACTGCTGATGTGTCAGCACATGGATGAGTCCATCTCCTGCAGGTTTGGAGACAGCTGTGTTGGGGAAGCTGTGCTGGACTTCTGGCAGTTGGGATAAGTGTAGCTTTTTGTGGTTTGGGATATTAACTGTCCTCTAGTGTGACCCTTCTGCATGTAGTGTCTTTCATTATCCCTTTCCTGTTCTGCCTTTTTTGTTGCACTTGCTTGAATAACCAAAAGTGGCTCTATACCTCTATGGAAGCACCAGTTACTGCAAATTAACCTACTAATCCCCTGTGTAATTAAATGGAGAAATCTTGTGTTGAGACTCCCTGTGTGCAACTGTCTTGTATCTTGCAAAGAATTGGCTTGGAAATCTTGGTTAAAACTTAGAATATGTATTCTGGATGCTAATATTTTACAGGTAATATAACAGAATTGGCTCTCTTGAGTGTGGGGAGCATTAAGTTTGTTAATTGAAGGAGAAATCCACCCCCTTTAACTATTCCTTAGGTCATGATCCTTGCAGCTGGCTCCTAATGTTCTGTTTAGATCCAGCATTGCTTTGAATGGGCAGAAGAATGCAAGAGTGAGCTGAAGATTATCCTGGATTTGCAAAGCACTCTGAAGTACAGACACATTCTCTGCTTTAGCGTAACATGATGCATTAGTGTTTGCTCTAATAGAGGGGTTTTTAGTTATGATTATCTCGTATTTTCTACCCTAGAATCATAAATATAAAATTTGATGTTTGTTCTGCTGCTGATGATCTTTGTCCAAAATGATCAAAGCAATAACATTTTCTCTCCTCCTCTTTTTATGTGTTTGCTGCCTCTCTGCGATTTGCTTTCTACTTCCTCTTAATGCAAGATCAAACAGGTTGGTGTAATTGATTTTCACCTGCTTACAATTGCAAAGCTTGAGAAAGCATCTTAAAACTTGCTTCACCTTTTTCTCCTAAACTGAGAATATATAGGGCTATGTCCTAATAGCAAAAAGCCTTTATCTAGCTTATCTCATATGATGAGCTCTGTATAGCACTTCCAGAAAGCTTTTTACTCAGACTAATTAGTGACAGATTTTTGCACCACAAGCCCAGAAAGAAGTGCTCATTTTCTGATTCTGAAGTTTAGCAGTGAAGATGTTGTTAGGTGTAGTGGTGAAGTCCTTGCATTGCAACAAAACTAATTGAAGCTCTTGTGCACATGAAGAAACATGTGCAGATGTAAAAATGCATGCATGCATATTTACATGTACAGTACACTTTGCTGAAGCTGAGTATCTTGAAGATTGGAGGAGAAGCCTTTTACTGAACAGCTTCCTTGAGCACGTTCTGACCGTGTGCATTATGTCACTATTTAAAGGTATCAGTCAGTGGCTCATATTAGTTTCAAGTACAGGTAAATTCTACATGGTGGAGTCTTTCATGTCTGGAAAAGCAAAACAAGAAAATGATGGGTTCACTTGTGAATAAATGGATATTTAGGACTTGTGGATTTGATGAAATGCATTCCACGTAACCCTCCAGGATCTCTATGTTTTCCTGCCTTGGGCATTCCTGGGATTGCAATGAAAGTTGGCTCAAGACTTACAGAGTGGCTTTCAATAGCAGCAGTCTCACACTTTGTGTCAAATTTAGGGTGTTTGGGACCAAATCTTCAGGTCAGTAGATTCAGTGAGTTGCTCTGGCCACTTCCTTTGGAGCCCTCCAAGACATGGACCTGGTGTGCTGCTGTGGAATTTCTGTTGTAAAGACACAGCTGATTAAGCCAGAGCCAGCCTTGGTACTTTCAAATCTGTGGGTAGTCACTATTGCATAGACCAAATATCAACAAGTTTCTTTAGTTGCCTGGTTTCCATAGGGCTGTTCAGAATGTCTCTATTTCCTTAGCAGTGTGTTCTTAAAAATATCTACATGCACACTTTGGAACAGGTAAGCCTGTAAGGAGGGCAGTGAATCAGGGGAATGGTAGAGATGCTAATCTGAAATTTGAGTATGTAACTCTTGGTAGCTCAGCTCTTGAAGCTGTAGGTCAAAGCAGTCTTGTGTTTTCCTTCCTCTAGCCTGATCTGCATTGTTAGAACATCAGAGTTTCCAGATTGGGCTTCTCTTCAAGCAGTGTTCCTTCTCCAGGTGTTCTTTGTGTGTTTTATATTTTGAGGGCATTAGGTTCCAGTGATAGTTACACAGCATTGTTGCTCTCCAGGAGCTGTGACAACTGGCCAATGTTAAAATGGGATTTGAAGGACTGAGTTTTGCCCATTTTGTAGCTGATACCTAATGAAATTTTTGTTAAATGCAAGTATTGAATCTGAACTTGGAATACAGAGGTTGTTTTACTTTTCGGTGAACTAATTTGTTTTCCCCATGTTTCTCAAAGGCAAAAAGAAAGTTTCCCCTGATAAGATGGTAGAGATGCAAGCAAAGATTGAAGAGGAGAGAAAAGCTCTTGAAACTAAGCTTGATATGGAAGAAGAAGAAAGAAATAAAGCCAGAGCAGAACTGGAGAAGAGAGAAAAAGACTTGCTCAAAGCTCAGTGAGTACCATCCTCTGAGCAGTTTGTGTGGTCATGTGGGTTGTTCCTTCCTTAATCATAAGAATATCTGGAGATGCTTGGTGAGGTGCCTGTGAAACTTTTTTTAGAAAGTGGACATCATCCCTTGCCAGGGTGAAAGAGGAGCTTATTCTGCTTTGAGAGCTTAGGGTGTATGGGAAAGACAGACTTTTATCCTTTTGCCACTTTGTTTCTTAACTTTACTTAGTTGTGCAAGATAACCTAGAAACATAAATTAATCTCCCAAAACCGTGAGTAGCAGCAGTAGTGTTCTGTAGCAGGCCAGGTTTCCTGCAGCACAGTCACATGCATGTAATTTTGGGTGTAAGGGTGCTCTGTTCTGAAGCCAGAAAGCTTCTATGATTGCACTACCCTGTGCAAGCAGACTGCTCCAGCAGCTGCCAGCATTCCTGATTTGCACTTCAGCTGCTCTGCCTTGATCTCTGTTCACTCCCCTCTATTTCAGCAGCTGCCTCTGGGCACTGCTGCACTGGCAGGGCCCTTTTGGGCAGTGGGTGCCTTGAGTAGCCCGGTGATGTCACTGGGTGCTCACAGCCCCTCACAGAGGTGACTTGCAGCAGGAGGCACTTCTCTGCTGACCTGGTTTTGCTTGAGAGAAAGTGATGAGAGCTGGAGCTTGGGGGAATGTGCTGCTTTCACTTGTGCTGCCTCACCCCCACTTAAACCCTCAGCAGCAAGACAAGTTTTTCCAGCCATGTGAGTGCTGTCTGGGCTATTAAACCAAGCTGGACCTGATGCCTGCTGAGCACAGTAGGACAGAAAGTCTCACACCTACCTGTCTGTCTAGGCAAGAGCACCAGTCCCTGTTGGAGAAACTGTCTGCATTAGAGAAAAAGGTGATTGTGGGAGGAGTGGACTTGCTGGCAAAAGCAGAGGAGCAAGAGAAGCTTTTAGAAGAATCAAACATGGAATTGGAAGAACGAAGGAAGAGAGCAGAGCAGCTTCGCAAGGAGCTCGAGGAGAAGGAGGTGGGGTTATCTGCTGTGGCTGTCTGCAAACAGCAATGGCAGGACACACCAGGATATGTTACCCAGGTGTAGCTCTGCTCTGGAGGCACTGCAGAAACCAGCCTCCACTGGTCACTCATTGGCTGTGCAGCCCCTGCAGGTCTGAGCCAGCCTGGCTCAGCCAGGGCTCTGTGCTCTTGGCAAATGCTTTGTTTTTCAAGTAGTTTTTCCTCTTGTTCATACTGTTGCAGAGAAACAGTTTGTTAATATGTGTGTGTCTGTGCTAAATGTCCACAGCAAGAACGCTTGGACATCGAGGAGAAGTACACCAACCTCCAGGAGGAAGCACAGGGGAAAACCAAAAAACTGAAGAAAGTTTGGACCATGCTTATGGCTGCCAAGTCCGAGGTTAGTATCTAAAATCCTCAGACAGTGATCCTGGGAGGCAGTAGAGCTGGGAAGGGGAAGCCATCAGCCTTGTAATGCTGGAAAATGTGCTATATGTTTAGGAATGTCTTTCTGTGCTGTCCTTTTGGCTCACATAATTCAAAAATACTAAGTCTGGACTTGGAGCTTTAGAACAGCATGTTGTAGAGCTTTTCGCCAGGCTGAGAAGGGTTATGTGTGAGACTGAGATACTGAGAACTTCAAGGAAAACCACCAGTTATTTCTGAAATAAAATGCAAGTTGCTTGCTGGCAGCCCCATGTCCTGCTTTGCTGCAGCCCAAAGGCTTCTCTGCTCTGAGCTACCTGTCCTTTACAACTGATGCCCTTGTTACCTCATCCCCAGTCACTGGATCAATGTGTCCTTTGGCTGGTAGCTGGAGTTCCTGTTTCATAAAAAATGCATGTGGTCTTTGGGATCAGACATTTTCCTTGAAACCTTGCCAGAGATACAACTTGTCTCCTGCTCTTCTCATCTAGTCTCATCTGAAGCAGCTTGGATTGGCAGAAGGCCAGTTTTGGGTTTATGAAACTGAGAACTTAATGCTGTTTTCAGCCATCTCTGAGCTGAAGTGTTTCAGGGGATTTATTGTTCAGAGAGATTCTGGTACTAATAACCAGAGTTTGCTTTTGTTTTCCAAAAACCTCATACAGACAAAAGACTGTTCTCTTTGGGCTGTTATCATGTCTTAAGATGCCTCTCAGATTCCTGTTTTGTTTTTAGATGGCAGATCTACAACAGGAGCATCAGAGAGAGATTGAAGGGTTGCTGGAAAACATTCGGCAGCTGAGCAGGGAGCTTCGTCTTCAGATTCTCATCATAGACAACTTCATTCCTCAGGACTACCAGGTGAAGGCAAAGCACCTGAGCCTGGGGCAGGGGTTGTGCTCTGCTAATCTCAGTTCTCTTGCAGCATATTTTCCTAAAGGCTTTTAAAAATAAGAAAACCACATTCACCACATAGTTAACTGGTATATTCATTTTGTGCCCATGCAGTGGGTCTGTTCAGAGTCTTTGTTGTTTGTTTTTTTTCCACTAGCTTGAAGTTGTGCTTGCTAATATCTGATATTAACACAAAGGCTGGGTTTTTAGATCTCTGACATTCTTTGTGACTCCAGTATACAGAAAATACACGATGAGCTTAAATATCATACACACTATTTAATGGGAAAAGAAAGGGAAATTCTTTTTGTAGTTTTCATTTTTTCCATATAACAGTGTTTGCCTAGTGCTGTCCTGATGGTGTTGGCCTAATGGAAACCCCATGCTTTAGGGGGGGCTCTCCAATACATACAGTTTTTTCTCTTTTCTAGTCTTCAGAGTAGAATTGGGGGGTTTTTTGCACAGGATATAGCTATCCTGATGGAAATAACTTGGAAGGGATCAAGACTGTTTTTAAGCATCTTGTCCAGGCCTTAGGATGTATGTTCTGGAAAGTGCACCTGGAGGGTAGATTGTACATGTCTAACACTTACTGTCCTGACTTCTTTGTAGGAAATGATTGAGAACTACGTTCACTGGAATGAAGACATAGGAGAGTGGCAGCTGGTAAGAATGGCTGCCTGGCTTGTGTACAAGCTAATGTTAGTATGAGCTCCTGAGGGGTTTAATTGAGCCCAGGAAGAAACTGCTGAAGCTGTAGTCAGTTTTACTGTGCACAGTAGTCTTTGCTAACAAACCTTTTTTTCTGCTTACAGAAATGTGTTGCATATACAGGAAACAATATGAGGAAACAGACTCCTGTCCTGGATAAAAAAGAGAAAGATGTGAGTGACTATTAATTAATGTATTGAACTATACAGGCCCAAGTCCTGACACTGCCACTCCCTATTTAGAGCCAAACTATCCAATTTCAATTTTCTTTTCTTCTGAAGAAATGAGTCTTTGTAGTGTCATGAAAGCACCATTGATCAGTGTATAAGATTATTCTGATGATTTTGTCTTACAAGTTTTTCTGGTGTTTTTCTAGCCCTTTGAAGTGGACCTTTCCCATGTTTACTTAGCTTACACTGAAGAAAGCTTGAGGCAATCTCTGATGAAGCTGGAGAGGCCAAGGACTTCAAAAGGAAGATCCAGGCCCAAGACGGGTAGAAGGTGAAGAACTCTGGGGTATTTATATGCAGAGGGATTTGCCCAAGGGAAGGCTTTAGTTTGTGTATGCAAACTTAGCACAAGTCTTCAAACATTTGCTTAATGAGAAGGCAAAGGACAAAATTTTTGCATGGTGTAATTCAGTGTTGCCAGGTGTGACAGCACCAAGTTAAGATCTCTTTACTGCAGTAAATCTTGTCCAGAAAGACTTGTCTGGGTATTTTCTGATGTTCTTGTGCTGCATTCTCCTCTTCCAGCTCCTTGCTTTATTTGGCTGCATTTGGTGGTTCAATTTAACACAGTCCTGCACCTTGCCAGTGCAAGCACTGGTACTGATGAGAGGAGAGGGCTGCTGGGGGAGATTTCAGCATGTGCTTTCTTGTGCTCTGTGGTTGTTTGGTTTTGCTTGTGGAGAAGTCGTGTCATGTAGTTTTGACTTGAAATGTGGCTGGTCCCTGTCTTTCCTAGACAGCATAATGATGTGTGTGTGGTGTTGTTTTTCCCTTTCTGCTCTCCAAACAGAAAACGTTCGGCCAAGCCAGGAGCTGTCATTGATTCCCTGCTGCAGTAGTGTGACCTGGTCAGAATTCCTGTAAAAATCAGTGAGTGTATAAGGTTTGGCCAGAATATGGAATTCAAGAGATAGCACAGTTTGACATGGCTATAATTTTTTATTTAAAAAAATGTATTTTTCCTTAGTTGCCTGTATATTGTATGTTATATTAACATAATATTAAACTGGTATATATGATTGATGGTTGTGAATTCCATGTATTAAATGTGTTGTGCAGGGAAACTTGTTGGTAATCCTTGTTGAAATGTATAGAAAATAGGGTTCTAGATGTGTGTTGAAGTGCTAGATGTGTTAGTTCAAAACAGTTAATGAAATACTGAAATTAAGGCTGGTAAATCTGACTTATGCCCTGCTTTGCACATAACTGGCAGCTTTCACTGTTGTCCTCTGTTGCACTGATCTGTGTTTGAATGTAGTTGCTGCAAATCTTTAAGAGCATCAAATCTTTTTATTTAATATTCCTCACTGTGGCTGTTAACCCTATCGTGTTGTGTGTCGAATGCACAATCCTTTTCCCTTTTTGCTGTCTAGCTGTACAGAGAAAGTAGCTGGGTAGGAAAAACCTGAACCACAAAAGTTTTGAGATTTCTGAAAAGGGACTGTGCTCTGTTTAAGTGCAGCAGAAATCAAGGGTGTCTAATAGTTCTTTTATTTTTATCAGTTTGTGTGTGATCTGTTGGCACTGTGGAGAATGGCACCTTGGATATTAAGGCAAAAGAGAGCTTTTTTCCTTCTTTTAAGGCTGTGTTACTTTGGCAGCTTTTTATGCTTCAGGGCTGGAAGTTTTGTGCGAGTAGTTCTGTAATCTGAACAGCTGAGATGATTTAAGGAGGATGCTGTAACACCAGGACTTGGTCTTAGCTGTGGGGCTGTGAGCACTATGGCTCCATTTCCTCATCCCTGGCTACAAGGCACTGGGCCACTGCACTGCACTGAGGATGAATTGGGCTCTCCTTTAGTAAAACAGAATGAATTGCCCAATTTTCCCAGAACAATATTCCCTAACATAGCTGGTGCTGTCTGGTCCTGTGTATACTCTGTGCATCTCTGGCTATGCTCTGATGAGAGCAAAAAAATTTTGGTCTCAGATAATAACCATTTATTTGTGATGGCTGCTCTTTTTATTTGATATTTATGCTGCTAATAGACACACATATCACTTTAATATGTTGTCACAGACAAATGCATCTCCTTCAGACTGCATGTGTTTTATAGCTCACATGAGTGAGTTATAAACACTCATGTGTTTTATATCACATCAGCTGTGGGTTTCTCAGCAGCTCCTGGGCCAGGGTGGAGGGATGAGCTGTGACCTCACCTTAGTGTTACCTGGAGGATTAAAAGCTGTGATTACTGGCAGGAGAAATGGAGTCCTTCAGAAAACAAGACAGCTCCTCAGGTGTCCTGAGTCCTTGCTAGCAGCCACATCTGCTTTTACCAGAATGTTCCTGTGAAATACTTAAAGAAGTTAAATGCTCTTTCTTCCTGTCATGATGGCTCTCTGGAGGTACCTTGGGGTCTGTAGCAGGTGTGTGACAGGATCTGTAACAGTTAAAACTGGTCTTGTAAGGACATGCTTTGCTCTGAAGGATATATTCAGTGCTATTCTAAACAAGTTGTAAGCTTTTTCCTGGTGGTTTTTAATGTGTTTTTGTTTCAGGATCATGACCTGGAAGAACATGCTGCCCTTTCTATTGGGGAGACTGTTACCTAAATTCATACAACATACAGATATAAACACTGGCATTTGTTTTTTTTCTATCCTAGCATTTATAGGTAAATGCTCAGAAACTTTCTTGATTGAACTGTAGTTGGTTTTGCTTGTAAAGAGCTGACCCTATCTTAAATGTGCTTGAATAGAGTTGGATTATCTCTTATTACATACATCTCATCAAAATATCCAGACTGAAAATGGCTTAAATGCTGCTTAAAGTCTTTGAGTTCTGAGTCCAAGCAGATAAATGCATAGTTGTGGCCTGTACTAGTTCTCAGAACCAGGGATAACTTCTCTTTCCTTCTTGTGTTATATCTTGTGCTAACATTTATTGAATGATCTGGTTTTACAGGAGTTAACCAGAACTGTGCTTTCAAAAAGACCATTAAAAATCCTTTTACCTGACAGTTTCAGTCACTTCAAGATACTGCTGTGAACCATGGCACTCCATTTAAAATATTTAAATATTTAAAATACTTAAAATGCAAAGGCAATATGATTTACAATTAACAGAACAGTCCTGCTGCTGAAAACCTTAGTACTCTGCATGTTTAAGTGAGCCTTGGAGCAGGGGAAGACAATAAGTAATTGCTTGCACACCTTTAATTGGCAGATTGGAGAAATCAGTTATCTCCTGTTACAGAGGCTTGGAGGACAAATTATTTGCTCTGCAAGAGGACTTTATTTAAAGTGGAGCACTCTCATGGTCATATGCCCTATCAACTTGGCTCACCTGTTAAGTGGTGTGTTTTGTTGAAGTTCTGGGAAGTTTCTTGTAAAACCAGGGAGTTTGGCTTGTAGATTTACCATGTGAGCCCTCTCTCTAGCCCTGCCCATCTGTGAATGTCTAAAGGGCCCATAATGTGTTTAAATAAGGAAAGGATTTGATTTATGTGGACTTTTAAGAGCTTAATACAGCCTTTCTTGTTGCAGGTCAGTGTGTGCTCTATAGTATTTATCAAAACTCAGATTACATACCCCTATATACTGTGTGTGCTCATCTTTGCATCTTGCTAACAGAAGAGTCTCCTCATTCCAGAACACTGACCTTAACAATGAGATTTTTGCTTAATGTTGTGTAAATGAATTATTTAATATTTAACTTGTTCCTAATCCTTTAAGAGGAGGGGAAATGGTCCTTAGTGCCTTTCACTGACTACACTGTCTGCACATGTCCAGCTTTCACCTTTCTCCACAGTTCTGCTTAGCCAGGTCTGTATAGAGGGAAGAACTGCTAGTCTCTATGATTTGTCTTTCTGTTTATTGGTTTTTTAACTCTGTTTATTTCTGACTATTTCTTGTTTTATTAAAGTTAATTCATTATACTGTATACCAATATTGTGTCCCTGGAGCATGTTCATACCATGAAATAAAATTCTTGATTCCTAATTCCACCCTGTGTGCACGTTTTCCAAATACTGTTATACATAGCATAACTTTTTAACTCCGTTGTGTCAGGAGCTGGGTGAGGAAGGGTCGTGAGATGCTCTGTAGCTCTGAGCTGCACAGCACTCTGGAGAAGCTCATGCAGGGAGTCTGGGGTGTGTTGGAGCCTTGTTGCCAAGCCCCAGGGCAATGGGCAGCAAGACCTTGTGGGACAAGGTTGACAGGGCAGAACAGGATTCTCTGCAAGGCTGCAGAGAAAACCAGTGGGATGAGGCTGCAGGTCTGGAGCTGTGCCTCAGGAGCTGCTCGAGCCCCAGTCTAAGGCCGTGCTCTGCTCGAGCCCCTGCCTAGGGCCGTGCTCTGCTCGAGCCCCTGCCTGAGGCCGTGCTCTGCTCGAGCCCCTGCCTGAGGCCGTGCTCTGCTCGAGCCCCAGTCTAAGGCCGTGCTCTGCTCGAGCCCCAGTGTAAGGCCGTGCTCTGCTCGAGCCCCTGTCTAAGGCCGTGCTCTGCTGGGGTGGTGCTGGGCTGAGCCAGGGCACTGCCAGAGGAGATTCTGGGCCCCTGTGTGCTCAGTGCTGCCCATGCTCTGCCTCCTCTGCTGTGTGCATTGCAGAGGGGGTCAGCTGGTGGGGAGAAGGCTTGGCACACTGTCCTGGCTTTGTCTCCTGTGTTACACAAGCCAGCCACACCCTGAATGGTGTGAATTTACCTGCCGTAGTTGGAAGTGTTCAGCTCTGTTTCCTTTGCTGTGTTGGTTGGCAGGGCTCAGCCTGTTGGTACCAGGTTTTCTGTGGTCTGCAGCCTCTGCAGAGTCCTGTGACTCAGCTGAACCAAACCCTGCACAGTCCAGGCTGTGCCATATACATATAGATACGTTATAATACAGCCTGTGAGTAAAGTGAGGAGAGAACTTGCTTAGCTCCAGACCTGGCTTCTCCCTTTGCAGCTCCAGCATGTACTTTTGAGTTCCCAGCTTTCAGGAGCATGCCCCATTTGTGACCTGGCTTCTCCCTTCTGCCTTCTCTTGAGCTTTTCCTTCTGCTTAGACCTGTGTTCCTCATGTTAGCATGAGCTTAATTCCATAGCAGGACAGAGTGTTTGGCAGTTCCTAGCCACACAACCCTTGTTCCCATAAATTTGGAATTCTCTTGACTGTTTCCTTGTGTAACGTCCTATGCAATGCCAGCACATTTAGTCCAAAAATACATTTATTTAAAGAATTATTATAAATAATCTTTGAAAAATAGGGTCATAGTTTTAAAAGTGTTTCCTTTCACTTCTGATTCTTATATTCTTCTTGGAGGACTTGGTGTAATTCCTTGAGGAAATTCTTCAGTGAGGTGGTGCTGCCTGCTGCTGCAGGACACGGCTTCTGGAATGGGGAAAAGGGGTTGTTAAAAAGTGTACTGGGGTGGGATTGGGTTCTGCAGCTTGGGTTGGGCTGCTAACAGTGGTGGGAGTGTAAAATAAAAATGGTCAAGGGAGAAGCTTGAGGGCAACAGGGAGAGCTGTGCCTCACCTTGTGCCTTGCTCTGCTCCCCCAGACCAGGCTGAGCAAGTTGTGGTAAACGCCCTCGAGGTACCTGTGGCAGCTCTGGCCCTCCTGAGCAATTGTGGCAGCTTTGCATAAGATCTCTGTATTGTTATCTCTCTGAAAAGAAAGACATGACTTTTAAAAAATCTCTTTTGTATGGTCATGGCTTATTAGCAGCAGAATAAAACACTACAAATAATACCTTTCTATTCTAAAGGACAGGTGAAAATTGTGGTTTGAGGTGCCAAAGCCTCCCTGAAGCTTCCCAGCTCCATCAGTGCACACCTGGCCCTGCTCCCAACCCTTTCCTGGTGAGGAGGAATCAACCCCAGCAGAAGCTGGGGCAGTGTGGCCTAGCTGTGAGCACCCCTGTGATGGAGCATCGTGCTCCTGCTGCAGGTGAGGATGGGGGAGGACCCTGTGGAACTGCTCCCTGCAGGTTCCCTGGGACTGAAGCTGGTTAGAGCAGGCAGAGGTGCTACAGGAACAACAAAAGCACCTGGGAAGAGCTTGCCTTCATTAGGGGCTTTGAGAAGTGCTATAGCAGAGACAGGTGGAAGATAAGGAGTTAATAAGTGCTGGTGGCAATTAAAAAACTATTCCCTGTGCTGCTTGCTCTATCCCAGCTCTCACCCAAACAAGTATCTTCAAATAAGTGACCAGTCCATCCCTGTGAGTGTGAGGCTGTGCAGCATCTCAGGCACCTCTCACTACCAGGGCTGCTCCCGGGGTGTGGGGATCCCCTGAGGGGTGCTGAGCCCCAGCCCCCCAGTGAAGGCTGCTGTAGCCCTCGGATGCCACCGGGTGTGGCATGAGGTGAGGGCATGGGCTTTCTGTGAAAACAGGAACTCAGGGGCTGGGGAGCTTGGCTTAGGCAGCAGTTTTTAGAGCAGAAAGAGGTCTTATTATCTGCTATTAAATCTTGTGCTAACTGCAGAGCTTTCCCCCAGATAAGGGGCTAAAGAGGGATACTGCATCTACCCAGCACTCAGGATGCTGTGCAATAGGCGTGTGTAGGTGTCTGAGCTGGTGACAGCACTCCAAGGCAAGGGGAGGTGTTCCTCTCTCTGAAAACATGAAACCTCTGTTTGCTGCCCAAGCACAGGTACCCATCCCTGCCCATCCTCTGGCCTGTCCCCAGGGCGGCCAGAAGCCACCAATGCTGCTTTGGCTGGAGGTGGAGGTGGGTGTGGGAAGGTGAGGGCACCAGAAGTGGTGAGAACCAGCTGGGCAGCCCAACCTTTGTGCTGGGGGCTCACAGTGGGCTCCTTGCTCCTCCACAGCACCACACCAGTACAGGCAGGATCCTGGGCTTCCCACCCACCTCCCACTGCCCTGTGCTCTCCTCTGGCCCCCAGCATCCTCCCAGTACCCACCAAGGCTATATGGTTGGGGATTTTTCTTACCTTATAATCTGCAAAAATGTTTGTCACATTCATGTTGTTACAGGAAACCTTTACAAAGACACAAAGGAGAGGAGCAATCAAGCTCCAGACAACAGGGATCCGTCCTGACGTGCACACCCAGACACACACCCCACCAGGCCCAGGAGCATTGGGAACCCCCTGCTCATCACCTCCCTCTGGCTCAGCCTCGCTCCCTCCCAGCCTGGTGAAGGAGTCTGTCCCTCCCATCAGTGGGTGAAGCACCAACCAGCCCTACCTCCACCTGCTGGAGCTGGTCCAGCAGCTTGATGCTCTCCTTCAGCATGTTGGTCCGTAGTGTGTGTGTCCATGGAGTGACCACGTCACCCAGGCAGGCTGACAGCACCAGGACAGTGAGCAGGGCCTGGACCAGGATACCCATGGCCTTCTTTGGCTAGATCCCTTCAGCTCTTGGTCTCTGGATTGTTTGGTGATCTGTAACTGTGTGCACTTTTCTGGAGGAAGCACCTCAACTTATTACTGTAAAATTGCTGAACCAGAAGGAAAAACTTATTTTTCCCTTATAGGCACTTTCCAAAGTTGCTCCCGATTAGGAGAGCAACAGCTCTGTTTTGTGCAAGTCAAAATTTTCTTCTGATCTTGCACTATGAAATTTCCACTGTAAGATGACAGTGGCAGGAGTCAGGTCACATACTATATATAAGCTGCCTGGTTTGGGGATTCTCCATTTCTCCTTATCTCAAGGCTTTCTCTGCACTGTGAATTGGAAGTGGTTAACTGGGTAGCCCACTGTTCTGGCACATTCCAATAGTAACATTTTGCTTTTCTTTTCCTTTGAGTATCCTGCAAGTTCTTCCATCATGTTTCATTTGAATATCTCCAGATCACGTAGTGTCCTTTATTATCTGCACACTGATTTCCGTCCCTGAGTTTCTTAACCTGGGGAGGAACAGAAAGTATGGCAGAGCCGTGTGGGGACAAACCTGGGCAGGAGCAGGGTGTGAGCCTGGGGGGTTTGTGAGAGCTGGGGGCCCTCCTGAGCAATCAGGATCCCCAAACCAGTGTGGCACCCTGCAGGGCTGTGTGCAGGGAGATGGTGTGGGTAGTCCTGCTGTGTTGATGCTGGGAAACTGGGGGTTTGTGCCCCTGTTCCATCCTTTCAGGGGGTTGGAGGCTGCCCTGTCCATCCTGCCCTGCTTGGGAAACAATAGCCTGAGTTTTCAGACAATGGGCTCTGCCAGCCCCACCAACCTGTGCTGCCACAGGAAATGGCACTGAGAAACGCTGAGCTGGGAAACTTTGGAGTTTTGTAATAACTAATAGGGATTTTTCTAACTCAAACAGCAACTTGCCACCAGATAACAACTTGTGAGCACTTGATGAATCCGGGAGTAGCCAGACTGAGAGTAATTTTGTTTGTCTGTTTCCGAGATGCCCTGGATGAAGTTAGGTGAAGTCACTGACACAGAAAGACCTTTGTGAGGGATTTGCCAGTGGACAGCTGTCCTGTTTCCTACCCCCCCATTATGGAGAGCAGGTAAGGGAGCAATGCTCTGGCTGTGTGACTGCATCCATGGCCTCCAGGGATGGTGGGTCCTCGCTGGCATGCCCAGAGCTATCCCACTGATCTGGGAGGAGTGGTGGTGGTGGAAGGATAAAAGTGTTGCTGGAGAAGGTGATGGAGGCAATAGCCCTATCTTGCAGACACAGGGGTTTCCTCAGTGACCATGGTAGAAGGCTTTAAAACTGGAATCAGTGAAGAGAAAATGCTCAAATCACAGAAGTTAATCTTTGCTGTACTCAGGTAGAATCACGGTGGGAAACTGCATCACTGTGTGATGAGACAGTGACCAGTTGGTTGAGTTTGCACAACAAGGTTTTGATAGTGAGGAGCTACAAGGCTGGGTTCTGTGAGAAGATGCTGGAAGATTTTCCAGTGCCTGATGGAGCCAACTCTAGTTGCTCCAAGAGGGACCTGCTGCTGGGCAAGGCCCAGCCCATGGCAACAGTGGCAGTGCCCTGGGAAAAAACCCTGCACAACTGCAGCTGGAAGAGAAAGAAGAGAATATCAGGAGCAAAGTTAAGCCTGGGAGGAGGGGATGGGTGGGGTTAAGGTGTTTTAAGATTTACTTTTTATTTCTCGTTATCTTACTCTGATTTGATTAACAATAAATTGAATAGTTAAATAATTAAACTAATTTTCCTCCAAGTTGAATCTGTTTTGCCTGTGACAGTGATTGCAGATTGTTTTTTCCTTGTCATTCCTCTGACTCACAAGCCTTTTGTTTTCTCCCCACTGCCCAGCTGAGGGTGACAGGGGCTCTGTGGTGGGACCCTGACATCCATCCAGGGTCAATCATCCAACACAGCAGCAAATGAAAAGATTCCCGTGTCCTTTCCCAAGACTGGGATGGAGCTGATGGCAGTGATAGCCCCATTGCTCACTAAAGGGACAGCTACAGCCCCAGCGAGGTCCCCACTGTTCCTGGAGCCCTGGCTGTGCCTTCCTCCCAGCCACCACCCAGGGATGAACCTGCCCTGAAAGGTGCTTGATTCAGAAATGTATCCTCTGTTTTCCTCCTCTTGGAGCTCCTTGTGCTCTGTAATTTGGAGCATCTCCCATCCCACAAGGATCCTGCCCAGGCTCTCAAGCACCAACATCCCCCTGGCTGCTGAGCCCAGGCTCTGCCAAAAGTCACAGCCACCAGCTCAGCTCTCCCCTCTTTGTCCCAAACCAGAAAGTTTCCAGGACAGCCACTGAGGCAGGGCCTTGGGGGTTTGCCCAGCTGTCACACCCTGCCTGTGGTGGCTGAGGGATGACAGGAGGGACACAGAATCACAGAACCACAGAACAGGCTGGAAGGGACCCACAAGGGTCATGGAGTCCAGCTCCTGACCATCCCAAAGGGTCACACCATGTGCCCAAGGGTATTGTCCATGTTCTATTCTCATGCATTTCTGCTCTGCCTGGTGCTAAGAGTGCTGGGGTTTATCCAGGGCAGGTCCCAAGGCTGCAGTTGAGACCCTGTTTCATGCATTTTGAGCATGTTGAACAATTTCCAGCAGTTATTTTGTGGATTTGTTTCCTACATGTGTGCTGCTGGCACTAAGCAGGTTCTGGTCCATCAGCCAGCCCCATCCCTTCCCTCTCCAATCAGACAAGCCTTCCCCTGCCTGCAGCTCCACTTTGGCTCCTGCTGGCTCCCCCTCCAGTCTCCACTGCCCCCAGACCACAGCCTGCACCCCAAAACCCCCCTCCACCATGGCCCCATGCACAAGGCCCTTTTCCCAAACAAAAGCTCTCATTCTTCCTCCTCCAGCCTTTCCTTTCACCAATTTCCTGAGCTACAGGCCAGGTGGATTCCTTTGTGCCTTTTCCTTTCTCAAAGCCTTGAGCTCAGTGGCACAGTGGGTACATTTACTGTACACTGCCCCAAAAATTCACCAAGGAAGCAGCACCCCAATGCTCCTCATCAACTGCTGAAGGTAAGAGGGAATTGGCAGCATAGACTATGGACACCAAGAGCTCTTAACTCAGTTGTTTATTGCTTAAGCCCAGGGACAATTCAATAAAATCAGTGCATAGTTGTTACAAACAAAATAATTAAATGCAGACATTCAAATACATGGTAATTAGAATATATTAACTCTCATAATACAAATATTTTAAATAGAGAGAAGAACAATAAATTACGAATCGGCACATGTTCATTTGTTGCTGTGCAAAGGCAATCAGACAGTAATAGTTCCCTAAAATGAGGTAGCAGTATTTTAAAAATGTATTCCACAGAACTACTGTGTAATTTCAAAATAAACCTTGAATACTGGCTTTTCCTTTTTAATTTGGGTCTCGAGGAAAGAAAAGCTTTCAACAGCCAGGACTTTTTGGTCTTGAACCTTTAGATTACACACTATAAAAATAAGTTATTTAAATAACATAGAATAATAAATAAACTTCAGAAGTATGATGCCAGTGAGCACCCTTTACATTCAAAGTTATCCTACAGGCTCTCCTGTCTTCAGTATCAATAAATTAATTAAAAGCCACCTACAATAGAAGAGACACATTGAAGTTGCAGTAATTGTTGAGCCCCTCGGACCCATTTCCCCTCCCAGCTTTTGCTCTCGACTGCTGCACTTCCCCAGCTCTGCTCCAGAAATCGGCCTCCCCCTCGGCTGCTGTAGTAACACATCAGTGAAAAATTCATCATTTCAGCCAAGATCTTGATCTCTTTAGGAAGAGAAGATGATTGTGAAGAAACTTCCCGTCACTAAGGGGAACAGGAAGCAGATAATCTGGTTTTGGTTTTGGTAGGTGCTGCAGGAGCGGATGAATGAGTTAAGAGCTCAGGCTCCTCGGCAGCTGGTCCGGGCTGCTCTGCCCCTCCCGGCTCGGCATCCCGGCTCCCGGGAACGGGGGGCTCTCAATCCCAGCTGGATCAGCCGCAGGGAAGAGTTAAGGGCAGCCTTGTACAAATGAGAGCTCTCCTGCTAAGGCTGAGTAACGCCTAACACACGGCACCTGGAGGGAAAATTTGGGGGATGCCAAGGGCCGGACATTCCCAGCCGTAGCCGCGGGTGCCCGGCGCGCCCTCCGGGGCATCCTCTGGCTGTGAGAATTCTTGGGTTTAGGAGGGCTGGGGCAGGGCTGAGCAAGTGCACGGAACCAGGAGCAAAAAGCAAAAAACAAAACAAAAGAAGGCGAAACCACTCCGCAGAACCTATTTTGGAGGTGCTGCAGCGGTGTCCCGGGGCTCCGCGCTGGCGGCGGTGCCCGTCTCACTGTGTAGCCGACCAGCGCCGGCGCCTGTACAGACCCTGCGTGAAGTTCCCCAGCTCCGGCAAGAAGTGGCGCAGGTAGATCTCATCATGGCTCAGGGTGCAGTCCTGGGGAAGGAAAAATATAAATACGTTAGGGCAGGCAGCACGATTTAGCAGCTGGGACGGTGGCTAGCCAGGCTCCTAACCCAGACATAGGCTTTTTTTGCCTCCGTTGCCTCATAAATAATTCAGCAAATAACTCAGAGTGGTGAGGATGCTGGCCCAGGGGCTCAGGAATTGACCTTTGCTCAGAACAAGCGTCTGGCCCCTGTGTCCAGCAGAGTGACTCCCATGACCACTGCTCCGGGCTGGCTGGGGCTGGTGGGAGCTGCCGTCCTCTGCCCATAGAGGCAGATTCACCTGAAGCACTGCAGGTTTGCAGTGCCCAGCTCCGGCCCCGTTCGAGAGAACAAATTCTGATTAGCCCCGTGGTACCCTCAGTGTGGGGGCACAGGCACCGAGGGGCCAGAGCCGTGGGGCACAGCACAAGCCAGGAGGTGCAGCCCTGCTTACCTCCGCGGATTGCAGGCGCCTCAGGTTGGTGATGAGTGGCTCGTAGGCTTCCTCACACCTGGTGACATTGGTGAGTACCTTGTGTGCCTGGCACAGCAGGTCCTTTTCTGGCACCTAGGGAGCACGGAGGGGAATGATTAGAACCACACAGCTGAATTAAGCTGAAGAGATTCAGATGTCCAGGGCTGGCAGGGTGTTCCACAGTGACTCCCTAACCTGCTTTCATGTTACAGCAGTGACCTGGGCTGTGCCCCGTGGCTGGGGCTGGGGGGAGCTGGGGGCAGAGATTGGGCTGGGGGGCAGAGATGGGAGCTGGGGGGCAGAGATGGNCTGAGGTGTGGGCTGGGGCAGGTGCCCGGACACAGCCAGCATTGAGCTGTATGCTCACCCCTGTGACTGGCACTGAGCAGCCCCTCAGTGACTGTAAAGCTGCCTCAGCTGCAAGTGCTGTGCCCCGTGAGGAGGAGAGCCTTGCCTATGTCAGGGTTTATGATAAATGCGTTTCCTGCCTGTCTCTGCATAAGCGTTTACCTCTGGATTCTTGAAGGGAACCAGTGCCACTCGGGTGTCATTGCAGGGGACCTGGAGGGGCAACACAAGGGACAGTCATGGTTATGAGACTGCCAATACAAGACCATCATTACGAGACCATCCCCAAGGAGTCACCTGCTGTGCCCTCTCCCAGGAAGGGACATCATGTCTCCATCCCTCTCTAGCAGGCCATGATATGGATGCACCCTTGGTGCTGCCAGCACTGAGATCCGTCTTTCAGCAAATTGTTTCCAAACAGGCTTCTGGATGCAGGGCCTGGGTTGGCACAGCACTTGTTTGGGAAGGAGCAGGAGAATCCCTGTGTGCTCAGTGGGAGCAGAGCATGGAATCCCTGGCAGCTCACACTGCCCAGACCACCAGGTCCATGTCCCCGAGCTGCCTCTGTCACCCTGACACAGAAGGTATTCTTGTTCCTCAGCACTTTTTCTACGAAGTATGTAATGTCAGGTGGAAAATTTCCCGTGACCCCACCCCAGGAGCTGCTTGTACCACCGAGTCAAGTACGGATCACAAAGTCTGGGCTGAAAAAGGCCAGGGTGCCCCGAGCAGTAGGTGGCATGGAGTGGACTGAGCCAGCAGGAAGGGCTCCTGCCACCCAGGTGGGCACCAGTCTCTGTGGTGGCAGTGCTGGTACCTGGCCTTGGACACTGAACAGCATCATCATCATCATTATCATCAATCATCATCATCATCATCATCAATAACGAGGTCAGGAAGCAAAGCAAAGCCGAGAAGTGTAGCAGCATTTACCTGCCCTCTTGAGCTGAGCTCTTGGATCAGGGCGATGATCTCCTTCAGTATATTGTCGATAGATGAAGTCACAGGTACGGAGGAGGTGAGCTGCAGCAGGGAGAGCAGAATGAAAGCTGTCTTCAGTGAGGGGAGCATTCTGTCACCGCTGTCTGAGCAAGTCCTGTGCTGCCTGGGCTGGGTGGCCGGGGTCTCTCTGCCTCTCTGCTTGAGACAGCACCATTTTTATAGAGTGAAGAAGGACCTGTGTCTCCATTGCGACTGCCAAATATAGGTGTCTTCCTGTGCAGCACAGAGGATGCAGTGGGAAGTGAGACACCCCAAAGGAGGGCATTACGTAATGGTGGCAAACCCTTCTCTATACGTTGAATAACGTTATCTATTATTCTATATATACATGCAGATTTTAATCACCTAACTGATGGATAAGGAGATATTGGGATGAGAAGATGAGAACTTCTCTTTGGTGTTCAAGGATCCATTGCCATCGACCATGTTTGCAATGTGCTGCATGTGGAAAACCATGGACACATGCAGAACTGAGCCAAACACATTGCAAGGCTTGAGTGAAATCAAGGCATGATCTTATGTGCAGAGAAATATCCATTGGTCTGGGCGTTTCCTGGTCTCCACAGTGGAAAAGAGAAGCAGTTGTGCAGAAGGATCAGCTCTAGAATGTGCATGGCTGGATGCCTGCCAGGCCCCTGCCTTGGGTGTTGGTGTCTCATGGGGGATGACACGGCACCAGCAGGTACCTGGACATCTCCTACTGCAAGGCTGCTGTTCCCAGTGGGCCATGGTGGGAGCACAGTGCCCTGTGCTGCAGCTCGGCCACCACCAGAGGAAAGGGTGATCAAGGGCATTAGCAGTGCTTCAGGGAAGGGCCTGTCACAGGGATGCTGTTGGAGAGGAAGAGCTGAACTGTGAACCTTGAAAAATTCATGTCCTTTGGCCATAATAGCAGTAGCCCCAGCAAGTTCAAGTTGTTAAAGGTTTGAAGGAAAAGAAAACCTCAAAACTTTTATCAAGATGTCAAACAAATGCAAAAACAAAAAAATGTGCTCTTATTTGTACAGGAAAAAGTAGCTGGGGGTGTTTTCTGGCATGTGGGTATCTGGTTTCAACCAGGACTTACTCAGCTCTGTAACACAAAACCCATTGTGGGAGGATGGCTCCTGTAGTGCCCAGCTTGGAGTCCCACATGAGCCCATGGTGTCCCATGCTGTTCCATGCCATCCCATGCCATGCCACATCATCCCTCTCACAGGATCCAGAACATCCAGGGACATCAGAAAACCATCAGGGATTCAAACCACTATATTCTTGAGCAGGAGAACACACAAAACCCCACAGTTGTTTCCCACCATGACTGGTCTTGTCAGCAGAAATTTTGTGGGGAAAAAAATTGACAAAATGGCTCATTTCTTCTCCAAATTCTTAAATTACTTTTGCATGCACAGGTGAAGCAGCACCTTGTGGCTCTGCTGTCACCAGCTCCCATGGTGCACATTGGGCCAGCATTGGTTGGGTCTTTCCACAGCTGCATCTCTGATGATGACACCAGAAAAGAGAGAAATCACCTGAAGAGGCCCTCAGTGCAATCAAAACCTGAAATTTTGCTTTGTTCTGTACCCAAAGCCATAGCTTTTTTCTTTATTTTATATTTTTTTCCCAGCAGCAAACCCAGGGTTGGATGCCACAATCATCACACACAAAGGAGGAGCAGAGGGGCTGGCTGGAGTCATGGCCATGACCAGCATGGGATGGCACTGGTGGACATGGACGGAATTGGTGGAAATCAGTGGAAAGAAACTGGTATGACCAATGGCTGTCAGATTTACAGGGGCTACAGCTCCCTGTGGCAGTGTCCCCTTCTCCACCCTGGCTCTGTAGGAAATGGGGGAATGTCAGTCCATAATTTTAGCTGGACTGAATTTGTGCCTCCCAGGTTTAACAGGCAGTAACTTCACCTGGTACTGGGCCATCCCAGTGGCAGTGGAAATGCTCCCACCCAGCTGCTTTGGCCACCCCTGGCTCAGATTGGGAAGAGGACCCTAGCACAGCTGGCAAAGAGGGCACCTGCTTCTCCCAGGTGCCTTTCCCTTCCCTTCCCTGCAGACTCCTCATGCTCAGCTCCCTCTCCCTGGCAGCTTGAGCAAAAGGAGGCAGCTGAGTCGCCTTCCCACCTTTGCTTTAGCAGCCAAATTCATCCCTGTGGCAGGTGGGGGATTTGTGGAGGGACAGGAAGGGATCGTGGCATTAAGAAACAATGTCAGAACTCGGGAGGTCTAGTGAATGCTCTAATTGAGGTGATATAAATAACTTCAGTTTGTCCTTGATGGCCTGATTTTGGACGACCCTACTAAACACTTTCTCATTTCCAGCACTATTCCAGCATTGCCTTCTATGAAATCCTCATGGAGACACCATCACACATCTTCCAGGACATTCTCTCGTGTGCTGTTCCTTACTTAACAGAGCAATTAAATAAAATAATTTTAGAAGCTAAAAAACCCAAATGTGGGTCACAGCATAATGCATAGCATCAGCACATGTAGTATCTCTTGAATCAGTGGTTGGGTTTATTGACTTTACAAGCAGTGAGTTCTCCCTTGTGCAGGGCTGGCAGTGCTGGAACCTTCCTGCTCCCTTCAGCCGCTGCAGCTGGAGGGGAGGGTGCTCTACAGCTTCAGCAATTTACTCTTCCAGTGGAGATCAAATTACACAAATGGGATGGAGCCAGATGAAGGAGAATTTGCAAATTGCATGGCATTCCCCAAAGATGTAATCTTGCAGTAGGCAGAGAGTAAACGGGTGGCTCCTGGCAGATTGCCCAGGGGGGCAGCAATCTCCGTCATACTGAAATAGATGAGATGATACCTGGTGTGACATTTAAATGCAAAGTTGCAGGGAGACAGCAAATGATTAAGCTTTTGAAAGCATTAACTATATTTATTGCTTTGGTTTGTGGTGTTTGTTTGTAGATAATCTCATCTGCTTGTGTTTTTTAATGTAATTTCTACAGCATGTAAAAGCTCTTTGCCTAAAATGTGGCATGTATGAGGAATCTGAAGGAGAAGTTGCACCTGGAATTAGTGAGTTAAGGAAGTTTTTTAACTTCAGGCTGGTCATAAACGCAGTGTTTCTTAAAAAATAATTTTAAAATTAATCTTCTTTGCAGCTTGCATTGAAGTACATCAGGGCAGGTGTTATACAGCAGTCTGTAGGCAGCAGAGTTGTACTGCAGAAGTAATACTGAAGGAAGCATCAGAGAATTGAAGTATTGGTTTTCTATTGCTAATGTAAATTCCACTTCGAAACAAAATGTTTGGACAGGAGTGTCTTGGAGACCTCTGGGTTTTCTCCCTAGTGAAAGTAGTTGGCACCTTGCTGACTAAGTGCAGATAAAGCAAAAATAATCATGGTACTGAAGAAATGGATGCTGTGGCACAGAGAGGGAAGGAAATTCCCTCACCTGAGTGGTGCATGCCAAATCCCTCCATCTCCCTTCAAAAGGATTAGACAGGGCTGAGGCTGCTGCCAGATTAAATTACTTGGAAGGGATTTGAACCCAACCAACCCTTCCAGGCCAACAGGCACAGCAGGTGCTTGGTGCTCTCAGACAAGTGGCTTTGCAATTACCATCTCAGGTAACTGCCTGAATCTCAGCTCAATTCCCTACAGCAATTCCACTAACTTGAGGTTTTTGTTATTTTGCACCTGTTATTTTTGGCTTTAATCACAGTGTGCCTGAGTGTGTGGGTGTTCCTCTGAGGTGTGAGCATGGATTGCTGGCTGGAGGTCAGGTGCTGTGGTCTCCCTGCTGGAAATCCACCCACACTCCCACCAAAATGGGAAGTGGACAGAAACTTTCTTCACCATTTCATCACCTGCCCAGTGAGTTACAGCAATAAATCTGTGCCTGGTTTGCCATAAAATGTCTCTGCTTGGTTCTGCACTTTGTGTATCATGACGTGGGGGACAGAATCCCTCTCCTGGGACGTTCTGCTCCGGTGCCACCCTCCCCTCCAACTCTCCCACGTTGGGAGGTGGCTGTCCCCATGTCACAGGGCAGGAAGCCGTGGCAGAGCAGGGATCCCCTCGATGTGCTGGGGCAGCTGATGGTGCCCATCTGCTGCTGCCACAGCCAGAGCAGTCGGGGCCATTTCTGCCCTCACTCTCACAAGTGCCCCTCAACAGCAGAATATCATCAAAGTGTTCAGAGTTTCTCTTACATTTAATTCACATAAACACTAGTGGACTGGTGTTCTATTTTCTAGTCCACATGAAAACCATGGGGCTGGCAGAGTCTCTTTTCATGCTGTTGGCTGTCAAGAAGCCAAAGGTATCAATGGATTATTCAAATTATCCAGTGATTTTTTAATCATTTTAATTTATTTGATATAGGAGAGGTTGGTTTCCCACTACATTTCTCGTGTTTCCCCTATCTTCTGGAAAAATGTTTAGCATCAAAGTACGTGTGAGGATAAACTTGAGATAGTCTGATCAGGCAAAAATGTGCCCCAAGTACTTCATGGAGGAACTGTGAGCCATGGCCTTAACTTGGGAAAAATAGCAGGACAGAATTGACAAAAGCTGAGGAGTCGCTTCTGGTGACAGTGCAGAGCTGGGGTATACATGTCATGCTAAAATAAACAGGTTGTATGGGCAAATTTGAAAAGACAAAGCATTTTTTTTTTCTGTTGATTGTATCTTTCAGAAAATTTCCCTTCAGGAAGTAGTACTAGAGTCAGTGAAGCTTCTTATTTAAAACTGCAACCATAATGCAGGTTAGTAGCATTTTCCTATTCCTACTCTCCCCCCTCTCCCCCCTCCCCTCCCCAGTTGTGTGTCCATTGCTTTCTTGGGGAATTGGTGAAAGCATAATTGCTGGGAAGTCCCATTCATTTTCTTATCTTGGTGGTTTCCCCATGACTGGGGTCCCCCTGACACTCACTGGTGGCTTGCAGTTTCAGAAAATTTAGACAGAAATAATCTTTAGCTGAACATCTTGGTTTCTGCCATTACTTTTCAGGGCACCTTCTGCCATTCACCCCGGCCAAGGCTGAGGCCCAAGGGGCTGTGCCCTTGAGAAGCAGAGCTGGGGTATTCTGGGCTCTGTCCTTTCCTGTGCAGCCAGCCAGACCCCTCAGCAGGTGGTGTTACAGGTGTGTGATGGAATGTGAGGGGCTCAGCTGCACCATCTTCAGGGACAAAGGCCCTGGTCCATCACACTGAGCCAGCCCCAAGCCCTGTCCACACAAGGCAGGTCTGCTTGCACCCTTCCCCTGTCAACTTCACCCTACCCCTGCAAAATAAAGGGATTCCTGCACCCTGGAAGAGAAGGAAGAAAACAGGCAATGTTCTTAGGCTCGTTTAAGCATTTGCCAAAGAGAAATGTCCTGATGTTAAAGAAATTAACTTTCTTTCATGGTAGTTTAAGGATTCTTCCTCTGAAATTGTGCTTTGGTCATCAACTGAGGAGGGTCAACCCATCACTGCTGATTGCAAGGATTAAAGGAATTGTAAGTCCAGCTTCTGCTTGTAGACTCCTACCAAGATTTCAAGGTACCCTCAGACTTGCTTACAAAGAAACAGGGACCCAAAAATTTCTTCCCTCAATGGCTTCGGGAGCAGCAAGGAATGGTTTGTGCAACCTCAAGACTTGCAATGATCAAGCTCTTTGCATTTTGCAGCAGGCCAGCCCCATGGCTTTCCACTGTCACTCCCACTGAGAAGCAGCTTCCCTGGGGCTGCCAAGCTGCACAAGTTGTCACAGAAAGGAAAAGAGCTTCTGGAATCTCTCAGAGCAGGGCAGGTGAAGCTCAGCATCCACACTAAACCTCTGAGACACTTATGTTCCATTTTCCCCTTTGCAGACCCTGCCACGAAGAATCAGAACATGACATAACACAGTGAGCAGAGACTTCACTCATCTGGTTAGATGGGCCTTTGCTTCATTCTCAATCAAAACTGACTTGGGGAAGATTCTGTCTTTGAACAGCCAGGGTTAGGCAACCGTGTAGAGAAAGCAGCAAAAGTTCTCATGGAAGCTTGTCAGTTTGGGGTAGGTTAGTTGGGCAGCAATGAACACACCTTCAGCCAAAGCCACAGCCATCAGTGCTGACCTTGCCAGAGATGGAGAGCAAGCCCTATTCCACTGGCACAGCTGCAGCTATTCCAGAGAAGCTGCAATGGATCTCCCCCACAGCACATGCACAAAGAACATCACAACTTTATTTTCATTTTTAAAGCATAAAATACATCAAAATTTAACTGTGTGGTATTCATTTAAATTCTTTCAAATTACAGCAATTCCTAAGTCCAGCCACAGAAATATATAGAAAGATAAGAAGTTTAAAAGTCTCACAGTTTTATACTCTGGCTAAAATTGTTACAAATCTTCAATAAAATACAATATGAAGGAACTACATTTTCAGACACCTACACTGAGCTCTACCAAGTCAGGCAGTGTATAATGTATCAGGTTAGGCTGTCTATAATGCTTAATTATTTGGCATTCTAATCAACATAGGAGCCTAGGGAGCTGACACTGCATTTCATTATCTCTGAGCACTGGTCAATGTTTTTCTTTATCCTGTAGAACGTTTCCACATACTCAGAACGGCCCAGAAGTTCAACAAAATCTTCATCATGAGTAATCACCAGAAGCTGAAAGTTGCGTTGATGTAAGCGGCTCTTTATTATCCTGCAAAGAGAGATTATTGAGGGTGCACTCACCTAAATGCCATGCTAACACTAGAGAACTTGCAAATACACAAAGATATTTCATTATTTATAACGAATGACATGAACCATCAGGTAATCTAATGCTGATTACCCACTCTTTATACCCACATAAAAAACCCGCCTCAAATTATGTAAGAAATACCTTTTCCTTTTCCAGATAGAGAGAGAATCTAAAACCACTCATAACAAAGACGTGCCAGCTTAAAATATAATTCATTACTGCCAAATGGGTATTGAAAAACTCCCATTGTTAAGCACCACAAGGAGAGCTCACTTACTCCACCAGGGCATGTGCCAGGGACTCGATGTTTTCTCGGTCCAGGTTGGTTGTAGGCTCGTCCAGGGCCAGAATGCCACAGTTGAGGCAGAATGTTTCTGCTAGAGCAAGGCGAATGATGAGAGAGGCAAGCACCTGAGGGAAAAGAAAAACCACAAAAATCTCAAGCTTCAAACTGCTTAAAGAGGATCTACATACAACAACCTGATTTTAATGCCATTACAAACCATGACTGAAATTTACAGAACAAGGTGCTGACAGCTCACAAAATGACAGTAACTAATTATTGAAATACTACATTGAAACTTCTGGTTTGAATTCAAAGATTGACTCTACAAAGAAGTACTCAAAATTCAAAAGACACTGGAAGTAAGGATTCTAATCTGAGGTAAAGATGCTATGACACTGCCATGTGCATTACCCCCACACTCTGCTCGAGCCCACCCCACTGCAGCAGGTGGAAATTTGTCTGAATATTACTAAGGCTGAGTTACTGAACTCCTGACTTCTTACTAAAATGGAAGACAGGAGGATTTACCACCTTCCATGTTAGGTTTGCATCAACATGCATAATCATATTAACAAGATCTTGTGAACTACTAAAAACTACAGAACACTCAATGGAAACTGTGCTGCCGAAAATATTTTCCAATTATCATGACTGCTGGCATCACATTTCACGATCAAAGAATTCTCAGAATTTCAGCTAAGAAACTTGTTCAAGTTTCACTCTCAGTTACATAGGACTCCAACGCAAAATCCTAAAGTGCTCTAGGAGAGGACACATTAGACAGAACAGACAGGTGGAAACAACCCTCAGCGTGTGGGTGTGATGAACCTCTGATCACAGGTATTGTCACAGCTCGTGTGTCATCAGGCCACCTGGCCAGTGTGTGTTAGTGAGGCCGAATGGGCAGAGCTGAGAGCTGACACAGGAGGAAATGCAATGCCTAGAAGTATGGCTAGGTGTGATACTGGTGACATGAACTGAAAGGTTATAGTCAGCAGCAGGTGAAAGCAGCATAACTTGGAGGGAGATAGGTCCTAGCAACTTAGAAATAGATGCAGTTGCAAAAAGAAGACCAGGGGCTCAGAAAGAAAAAAAAAACAGGGAGTAAATCGATAGATCTGAAGCTGAGATAACCTCAGAGGTAACTAGGCAGAGAAAAAATGGGAGGACTTGAACTTGAGGACAGAGGGAAGCCAAACCCCTGACTCCTGCAGGGCATCAGCCTAGTGCCCATCTGAAACAATGGATTTTGGCAGCCCAAAGCAGGGCTCACATGTTCAGTCATACATTGTACAACACCCAGACAGAGTGAAGGGAAGCTGAACACAATAATAAATTAGAGTTGGAGCTGCCTGTTCTTTGGACACTTGACTCCTCTGCATTCATGTGAGCCAGCTCTCAGAACCCCTGTCACTGTGTGCTGAAGATGAAGAGCCATTACCTTTTGCCCAGCACTACATCTTCCTCGCATATCCAGTGCTGTATCTCCCTTCACCATTACTACCCTGTAATTGTAATTTCTTCTTTTGTCAGTGGCTGAGACGTTCTCATCTGCATCAGAGCGGATTTCTATATACTCAATATCTGAAAATGGGAAGGAGACAGTTCATACATTATCAAAAATCTTGAAAAATATCACAGGATTAATAGGAGATGAGAGGCATAATATGTAGTAACAACAAAAATTCCATTCAGAACTCCCACTGACGGATCCACCTTGGAAATAAACTTCCAAAATGGAAGGAATGAATTCCCTGCCCTGTGTCAAATAAACCCAACCTTTTGAAAACATAGAAAAGTGGGAATTAACTCCCATTTATCCTGCAAGTTACTATACTAAGTGCAATGAAAAGATTATAGTGGTGAAGAACACATACAGCATTTTGAATGGAACCAGCTATTTCCCTTCTTGTAAATAAACACTCTTCCATATGTAATGCTCAATAGCAAATGGATTCATATGGGTAAAACTTCTTAAAAAAAATTATTACAGACCTTGTCCTCTGTAAATGCTTCGCCACAGGTCCCGAATGATTTTGTTAATTTCTTCCATTTTCATGCTATGAAATGTCATTATTGCTCTAAAAAACAAGAGCAAAAAATGTAAATTGTTAGAGATGCAACCATGGACTGCTGGGGGCTTTAAGGCAGGTGACAGCTCCCTTTCCATTCCCTTAATACTTTTACCAAAAATACAGAAAATACTACTTTATTTCGGACAGAGAAGTACCTAAAGAGTAACAACATGCCATTCTGTAAATAATTCCATGATCACAAATAGCTCAGTTTTAAGAAGTAGGAAAGAATGACAACAAATGTATTTGTAGTCACTCAATGGAGAATGACTTTACCTGACTCTTTATGAGATTTATGATTTATGTGTGAAGTTTGTTTTCAGCCTGACACCAAGAAGATTAATTTGATATTAAGCTTTCCAGAACAGGAGTTACTCTTTGGCACAGTTTGCCAACAGGGCAAACAACAGCAGGAAAGGAGAACCTGAAGTCTCCTCAGAGCAGAGAATTCCTATTGAGAGTATAACTTGTAAAAAACTACTTTTCAGCGGAAAGAAAAACACAGGATATCATTAATAACTTTAAATTTAATTTCTCTGGTTAACATAGCAGCATAACTTTTGTTCATTAACAGATGAAATCTTACAAATGCTCAGAAAAGGACAGGACACGGCATTTCTAACTTGGCTTATTACAGAAAAGCTACTCTGTAATGAAAAAAATTCTCACTCTATGGCAATGTATTCCTTCAAAAAATGTGGAAATAAAATACCCTTCTGAAATGGACTTTTACGTATGCCCTTTCCACCTTTGCTTTTCCACCTGTTCTGAGAAATACTGAGGTATCAACTCTAATCGGTTTTGTTAAGTAAAAATGAAATGTTTTCAACTATATACTTAACCCCAAGAATGCATTCCTCATCAATATTTATCATAAATCTCTAAACAGAGCCAATAAAGATCATCTGATAGCAAGAAACACCCAAAGTGTTGGTTTTCCCAGCCACAGATACAGCTTTGGCCATTAGAGTTAGCATTTTGTCTCGCTGATTTTTCAGATGATTACCGCTAAGTGATGCTGATCTATTTTTCTTGAAATTACAAGACTGTTTTCCTGTTTAGCCTTAAATAGAAACAACAAATTTGATACCATACAAAAAAATTTCTAAAAAGGAAATTCTTGGAGTGCATTTCCATTACAACAGAAAGGGAAGACTTACACATACTCTGAACAACTTAGATCTTCACACAGTAAATTTTGGATTAGCTTACATTCTAATATAATGTTTACTTTACTTAATGTTATTATCAAACCAGATTAGAACAGGGCTCCTCTAGAATGTCCTTTCAACTTGGAAAGTTCTCATTTATTTTGTTTCTCTTCTTGACCATTATGCTGTATCCTTAACCATATAATTATTCTTCTGTGCTCCTTTTTCCAGCACTAGTAAACCCTTTAAAATAGAAGGCCAAAATTTCATACTTTATTCAAGACATAGGTGTATTGAAAATTCCTACAGTGGCCAAAATGTTTTTCTTTCTCTTTTTTCATTCCTAATATTTATTTTTCTGCCACTGACCATCAATTTTCCATTTCCTGAAATGTATCGACTGATTCCAAAATGCCCTCCCACTGTCCATCAAGTTGTTCACTGTTATTCCATCATTATAAACAAACAAACAGCATTTTAGGGAGCCACATGTTCTATTTTGTATATGGTTATCAGTTTTGAGATGCTCTTTTTGCCCAGTCAGTCCAAGACTAGCAAACAAGCTTCCAGAGGAAACACAAACAAGAACAAATTTGCTACACTTTCCATCAAATGCCAGACATGTTCCTTATGACCTTACTTTCTTTTTATAAGCACAAAACCACCCACACTGGAAAGGGCAGAAGAAACCCTCTACATTGTAATACTTTTTAAAACACAATTATTTACCTGAGAAAATGCCATGGGAAATGAAATCTACCTGGCTTATCTTACTCATATTAAGATATGACCAGAAGATGCTAAGATATGTTGTTATAGAAATGAAAGTCTTTCAGAGAATTGGGAATACAAACATCAGACTTATCTGATGTTTAAATTGTATTAAATATTGTTAACTGTATTAAATTGCAATCATTATCATCAATGCACTTAACACATGTATATTATGGATATTAACTTAGAAATTTCCTGCATCATACCAGTCCTATGAAGTTTCCAGTATACTGTCATTAATTTACCTAGGAAGTTATATCTTGTTACGTTTTCTTAATATTTAAATGCCAGAATTTATAAAGAGAAATTATATATCTCAAGGAATCATATCAATTTACTCAAAGTTACCCTGGAAGCCTGAAACTGAAACCTGCTTTTGCATCAAGGTTAGCAGTACTAATAAGGATGAAAACATTTAAGAATCCCCCTCATTTGACAACACTTACTTATCAAGAGCCTTGTAATAAAGGTCCAGATCTTTGTTCACCAGCTCTGTTGTCCTCATGACAATCATCATGTCCCTGTATTTTTCTTCTGCATCTTTGAACTGAGGCTCTCTGAGCTCCTTTCTAAAGCGAAGGATCTCCTCCTCAAACCCACGCTGGCGGCCCAGAGCAACGTGGTGGTCCCTTTTCAGAGATTCTATTTTCTCCTCCAAATGCTTTTGTTTACTGTGAAACCATAATTGATACACAAGTATTTTGTGTTCAGTGTTTCAATTCCTTAACCAGGGTTCTAATTTTGAGTTTGTTAGACAACAGCTCATTGTACCATATCTATGGAGTCTGTAACAGTTACAATTATAGTAATGCCACTGAAATGAAGACACTATTGAAATAAAAATAGGTTTAAGTTTGTTAAGAATATATTCTAATCGCTATTCTGAGTGGGAGTAGCAAGTTGTCAAGTTCAAATGCTAAAGTGCTATATGTAGAAATAAAAAAAATTAATTTTACAGATGGATACTGAGCAAAATAAGATGAACTATTGGGTAAGCTCTAGCATGCTAAACAAATATTTAACAAACTACTGAAGTAAACAGAAAATTTGCTGCTTAGAACTAAGTGAGCAGACTGAAAATAAAAACTAAATACTCTCATCCAGAAGCATGAATTATTTAAATATGGATTTACCAGTAAACATAATGAAAAGGACTGGAATAGCTATGGGCAGACATCTCTATTTCTAGCCAGAAGCACTGTATAATTTCACTGAGTCATGTACACTGTCATCATAGGGATATGAAACAAACACAGGTGTGAAGGAGGAAGTGCTCTGCATGAAAAGAGGACCAGGACACACTATAACACACTGACTACAACATTCAGATGTTCAATGAATTCTTGTGCAAAGCACACCATTCTGTTTTGAAGGTGCTTACTTTTTCATCTGGGGGACTTTCATTTCTCCCATTTCCTTCATAAGTTGTTTTATATTGTCTTCAACTTCTTTCAGCTCTTCATTCCGCTTCCTCAAAGTGAGATTGTCCTCCAGCCACCTCTCCTGTATCTAGCTCCAAAGAAAGCAAGAAATTGTAGAATGTTTTGGTTATCAATTACAGTGTATCAGTTCTGCACAACTCTGAAACAAGCAAGCATAAAATAATTGACAACAACAAAAACTATCACCGTGGGTGAGGCTTTACCTTGTCCTAGAAACAGTATAATGGAAATCAGCAGTATTATTTCATCATTCTAACTGGAATAACACTCAGCAGCATTTACTATCACAAGTGAACACAAGAGTGATTCTTTTTGAGAATATTAATCCATATTTCAACCAGGTCAAGTAGTTTTAACCAAGGATGAGATTTAAGCAAGTCCTCTATCTAAATTCTACTACAGTAGAATTGGGGGGGCAGAATGGGGAAGGACATGTTTCCCATAAGGAATGTAAACAGTATTTCAAATATACACACAAGAATTTAAAGTACATGATAAATCTGGAATAGCAAGCAACTTTTGGTACCTGCAGTTTGTCCCTTACTTAAAAAGGCAGGTATCCTCCACATAAAGATACTCTTGAAAATGCTGACTACTATCCCACCAGACTGAACTCTTAGAAATACCATAAGATGATAGTTAGAGATAAATGGTTTTTAAATTTGCACATACAAATTTCAAGACTATTTTCAGCCTAATGCACATACAGCAGCTATCCTGACTAACAACTGATCAAAGAAATCAAGAGGAAGCCAATTTCACACCATGACAGACACAGGCAGACAAACCAAAACCAGGAATTATTTCACCTATGCCAAGTATACTTTAAATAATATATCCACCTTTTGAGTGTCAATATCTTGTCGGGTCATTTCCATCTCTTTACTTATCTTTTCCTTTTGTTTCTCACAGGCAGTCAAATGAGAATTTACTTCATCAAGTTCAGACTCCTTTTGCTAAAAAAATATTAAGAAAATTATATATTATTTTTAAAAAAGTACATTTAATGCTAACTTATTATTGATTGATTTTTAGATTACCTTTTTATACTCTTCTTTTCCTTGTTGAATATAGTTTTCAATTTCTTTCATGTACTTGTTTAGATCTTTAACTTTCTCATTTATGCCATTCATCTGCAAAGAAAAGATTTCAAATGAAATATGGTCTAATGTCCAAGAACAGATATGCTCTATATCAAAGACACTGGATAACACTACTGCCTAAGTACAATTCCTCATTGTAACTTGCTTTAGTTTTCTAACAGAGTCTTCAGATTCTAAAATCCCAGTACTTCTTATAAGCACAAAAATGTTTCCCAAAACGAATGAAGGCCACTTAACCTGGGAAGAACCAGTGTGTCCCTTGGCAAGGACAGGTGATGGTGACCCTTGCTGCTCCCCTTGGCTCTTTTAGGAAGGGCTTTTGAATGCCATCAGCCACTAAATATTGCCAAATGTCCAAGAAGTCTTTTTTCAAGACTACCAAAGGTTAATTACAATTGAGTTCATGTCCTGACTGACTTGCTCATTTCCCTCCCTAAAAGCTCTATAAATCTAAAGCATCCCCTAAAAGCAAACTCAGTACCACAGCATCCATCCATGCCTGAAAGACAATATCTAATCCTATCTCACAGCTATGCTGAGAGCAAACAAACCTTCTCCTGTGTTTCTTTATTACTTGCAGTCCTTTTATTCACGAGTTCCTCCTTCTCCTGCTGCAATTTGTCTAACATTGCATCCAAAGGAAGTACCTGCTCTTTTGCTTCCTGGAAAGTAATTGGAAAAAACAGTTTTTATTTTTGCATTGTGGTAAAGATCAATAATTTTTCAAGCAGTGAAAAAAGTAATGTGGTTACTAATTTCTTTTTTGTGTGTATTAAAAGAGGGAAATGTGAAAGTATGTATTTAAAACGTTCTGGAAATTCCCAAAGATACGCAATAGCAGCACAGGACAAACATTTAAAACCCATCCCATTGTCTCGGACAAGAGACAATATTAAGCACAACAAGATTGTTATTTTTTTATTTCAAGGCCAGCAAAGCTAAGGGTTAGACCATTAGGAGTATTTCTCACCCTGATCTCTCTGCATAAGGACTGAACCTCAGTGGTGAGCTCCACAGTCTGCTCCTCCAGCTGCCGCCGCCGCTGCATGCTGCTGATGATCTGCAGCTTCTCTGCTCTGAGCTCATTCACTGCACTCTTCAGCTGCTGCATCTGGCTTTGCTGGTCCTGCTTGAGTTTTTGCTTTAACTCAATTTTACTAGTAACTGCAGATGAAAACAAACAGAGGCAATCTGTTATTAAAACCGTTATTGTAATCCTTATGAAAATTCATCTCTAAATTAAGCTGGCATGACTCCAAAAACCAGTAACAACAAACTGGAGAATACAGTTATTTGAGAACATAAAATAAGCAAACTAAAATTTTAATGGCAAGGATTTTGGAACATTACTTCTAGTATAAAAATTAAATAACAGGTTTGTAAGACCTACCTGTATCCCACAAGTGTTTTTTCTCTTGTTTTTCTTGGCTTACTTGAAACACAGTTCTACTTAAATCAACACCTAGCAGCTTAGCCTCCTGCTGAGCAATTTTTCGTTCAACATCCCTAATATCAGTCTGGAAGTATGAAGAAAAGAAACATTACTACTATATTACTGCTTAATAATGTATTTTATGACCTTAGGAACATAACAACGAGCTCAGGGCTTGAGGCACTCAAGAGCTTCAAATTTACCTTCTCTTGTAGGGCAGTGTCACATCATTAGCAGTAGGGTTATGTCAGCTGCTAGGAACTGGAATTCCTAACTGGAATGGAATCAGTCAGTAAGGATGCACAGGCCTTTAACAGCCCACACAGGACAGTTCCTTGTGCAATCTGTCACTGCAACACTGGAACTGTTGGAGCCTCAGGAGCTGCTGATGTCTCCACCTTGGGAAATGCTCTCTCTGTCCTTTGCCTGGCCCCAGGTTCTGTAATTGCTCCTCTGAAGGCTCTCAGCCAAGCAAAGATTTTGTGTTGTTAATAAAGGCACGAAGACTGCTCAGAACAGTCTCCTACACCAGAATAATAGCAAGTGCAGGATTTCTCTTTCTCCTTACCATACATTCAGATGGCACAGAACCAGGAAACACACGAGAGGCTGGGAATACAGTGACCTATAATGGCTATGAGAACTGAAAACACTTTGGTGAACTTGCAGTTGTGCTCAGTTCTGGATTACACCTCTTTTTTCAGTTCATATAGCACAGAAGTGAATCAGAAATCAAGGGACTCTCTGCTGCTCAAAAAAAAAATCTTTTGTAAATTGAAGTTTTATTAGTACAAGATCACCTAGGTTATACTGTCTTTGGAAGTATTTGAAAATAGGGACCTCAAGGTTTTGTCCTATTACTGAATAACTACATATTTAAATGCAAGTGAATATCATTTTATGTATTAAAAAAAGTTACCAAAGCATACCTGATACCTTTCCATCAGAGTTATATCCTGTAAACATGCTTTGGCACCTTCTTCCTCAGATAAGGTTATCTGGAGCAGTGACTTCTGCTCTTCTATCTCACCCTTCAGGCTTGTTAAATCTCTGATTGCATTCTGAAGCTTGTTCTTCAGGTCTGGAATTTCCTTATTTTGGAGTTCATCTACAGTTTGCCTTAAATAAAATATAAATCTCATGAATTTCCTTGGTAAGAAACAGCAGCGTAAATTGAAGGCATTCAGGATCACAAAATTCATGATCTGACTTAGTAGTGGAAGAATTAGTTAAAATAGTATCCCCTTAACCTCGCCCACATTTAACTAACCCTTTGTGACATACCCAGCTAAGGTAATACATCCCTCATTTTATGTGAGATTACACAAACAAGCAAACAAAATCTCTTGGTTTTTAACATCATTACAGCAAATGCTCAGGAGGAGGTACAAAGCACTAAACAAGAGTGCCCTCTTGTGAACAAAACCTCTCCCTCACATATGCTCAAATTCTCTCAAAATATTTATCCCAACAATGACACTTTGAAATTAATTAACCAGCCCTAGAATAAAGCCTCCTTGATGCCTGCATAGCTTTTTATACTCAAAACCCAAGCATTTGAAAGGAACAGCCTGTAACAATAAGGTTTCCTCAGTACTTTACCGCAGTGGTTTCAGACTCATCATCTCATCACGTTTTTTCTCTTTTCTTTTAAGCTCAGACTCTGTTGACTTCAGTTTGTCTGGGGCCAGGCGCAGTTTAGACTGCAGATCACTAATGACATCTTGCAGCTCAGCCTCTGTCTGAAAAACCCTTTGGCACACTGGACAACAAGACTGGTTCTCCTCTGTCAGTTGCGTAATGAACTGTGAATAAACTGCAGTGGCTCCAGCAAGCACAGCTGGGTGAAAAACAAACAGAAGACTTACATTGAATATACACTGCATAATCAGCTAAATTAGTATTTCAGAGGAGAAAGTAAAGCTTCACATGAATTTACCTCGCTGTTTGGAACTTTTTTCAATTTCATCTTGAAGTTTGTTCAGGTCACTGTCAAAATCTTGACTTCCACAAACATCAAAAAGTTTTGTTTCATGACAGGACAACTGGTCTTCTTTCTTTTTTAGCTCATTACTGGCATAAGTTTTATCATGTTCTACTGATGCCAGTTGCTTGCTGAAATATTAATGCAGAAACTCTTTTATTATCCAAACACAAAGATTTAGACTGTTTAAGCAAAACTAAAAACCATGGAAAGGTAATCTGAAATTGGAATTACAGAACTATTCAGAAGTTCTTCTTCATTGATTTTTCAGTCAATCTATAGTGTGAACTTTTTATTCATCCAAGTACAGTACAAGTGTTTAATTTTAAAACTCTTTTGTTTTCTAGAAGATTACTGATGAGAAACTTCCTACTCTAACTAATTATTTTACATAATCAAATGAAACCAGGAACAGGTAATCACACACAAATTTGTGATATAGTCACTAATCACTCTGTGACTTATAAGAAAATCAGAAGACCAGCAATTTCCAGCCCCAGGCACATTCATTCAGCTGGAATTGGTACAAACAGCTAAGGATGTTCCAGATCACTATTCTGCTACCTGCTTTTAGTGCTGCCTTTGACACATTACAAATGTTGTGATTTTATTAACTAGCACAAACTGTATTAGCTCTTTATCACAGGAACTCTGCAGGATGTTTTCTCTGATTTTGCAGATACCTAAATAAACACTAATGAATTAAGTAAAAAGTATTTTGAACATCTTAAACTTTCCAACACTTAAATTCATAATTAAATAAAAACTTGTGGAGAAATAATCGATTAAATTAATACCTACTTTAGATTAGCAAGAGTATCCCTTATCTGATTAATCTTCTTATTTTTACCATGAAGCCAGTCTTCAAGTTGTTTTTTATTGGGGAAGTATCCCAGCAGTGATGTTAGTTCCTCAGAATGTCTTGACTTTACTTTTCTAATGTGATCTTCTTTCTCTGCCTGGGGAAATGAAGCATTTTAAATTAAATTTTCCTATCCTCAGGTTTATAATTGTCAATGCATTTATTATGCTAATAGCTTCTATGAAGTCAGACAGAAGCTTTACATTTGATTGTTGATAAACATCTGAAAAATACACATATGTTGCAGGGACTGTATCAATTTCATATCCCTCTCTTATGAGATATTGATGAAAACATTACTTTGTCTTTCTTCAGCATCTCCATTTGGGTAATTGTTGTGGTGTGTAGATTCAACTGCTCCATCTCTTGATCCAATCTCCTAAGAGCTTTGTCTAGGTGTATTTTCTCATTTTGCAGAGTCTGTACTTCCTGTTCCAGTGTTTCTACATTGCTGTTCCTCTCAGCCTTCTCCAGCTCATGTTCCTACACAATAAAAGCCCAGAAGACACAAATAATTACAAAATACAATAAACTTCTAGCTAAAGGAAACATAAGAAACATCCTCAGCTGCCTGGCAGCAGCATCAATAGCTGTTCCAGGAATGACACAAGATTTGCACAGAACACGTGCAAAAGGACAAAGGCTGTGGCATTGGTGTGGGGCAAGGAAAGCCCCAGGCAGATACTGGATGCAGTCCTGGAATGCAGTACTGCTCCAACTTGCTCATGCTTTTACCACAAGCTCACTCACTTAGTTTGATTTTCTGTATTTTAGTATCTACTGTATATTAAATTTGGAATTACCCTAGTGAGGAGGCTAGAAAAAACACAGTCAAGCAGAATTCATATACTGCTAACATAAGGTTATGTTACAAAGACATAACTTTTTTTTCAGCTGGAACATAAAATGCTTGTAACCTTACTTCATAAGATAAAACCAACTTATAACCAACTAGTCCATCCCACAGGTAAGTTACCTCCAAAACTGTAGGCAGTATGGAACTTTCAATTCAAAGTTTCTGGCCCAATAATTTGAGAGTAATCAATTTCCTAATTGCCTATTACCCTGTTTACAACTCACCAAGCAGAAGCAGCACATTCTATGTGTGGACTGCACAAAAACAAGGCAATGAACAGACCCTGCCCTACCCCATCTGAACAGACAAAGCACACAGAGTATTAAAGGGCAGAAACACATCTGAAAGAGTAAACATCAAGTGAGAGTTATGGGTTTTGGTGTATTTTATTTTAATGATAAAGCCACAAGTTTTTACTTCAAGCTTCTATAATTTTTTCAGTCACACACTAACTTACCGTCTTGCCAATCTCCTCATCCAACTCACTAATCCTGTCTGAAAACCCCTCCAACTGCTGCAATTCACACTTTACATTCTTCAGCTCTGCTTCTTTCCTATTTTGAATGTCTGACTTCAGGTCAATGGTTCTTTCCAATCCAGTTTTCTTGTCTCTTATTTCATCTACCTGTTTTTGTTTCATTGCTTCTTTCTGCGCAAATTCTCTCTGAAAGAAGATCAGCAATAACACATTCATTATTTTTTCACAGGAAATTATTTTAAAATACTTTTTTACATTAGTGCACCAACATTCACCACAGTAAAACATTGAAATACTGAGAAAACTACAACTTGTCCAAAATTATCTGATGAAATGTTTTTAATAGGAAAATTCAGGTGCATCACTCCAGTAGTATTCTGTGACAACTCCATTTTGAACATGGCTTCAACAAAAAGTTATTTATTTTTAAACCAGCTGCCCACTGTAATTCTTCCTCAGGTTTTTGAGTTTATCAGTGATCCACCTGCATGAGGACTGCTAGAAGAATCTCTCTGAACTGCCTGTTCAACAGCCTTGATAACCAAAAAAGTTATTTATTTTTAAACCAGCTGCCCACTGTAATTCTTCCTCAGGTTTTTGAGTTTATCAGTGATCCACCTGCATGAGGACTGCTAGAAGAATCTCTCTGAACTGCCTGTTCAACAGCCTTGATAACCACACCTAATTCCAAAACCAATTTCCATGGAAAGATGCAGATTACACATAAGCAAGAATTCTAGAAAAGCCAACTTCAGCTCCCCCTCACTAACACTTTCTCCCAGCCCCATAAAGACCCACATGGACCAATAAAACACCAACTGCCCACACAAATCACACTACTTAGACAGCAAAATTCCTACCATCATACGATTTGCAGCTTCTGTATCTCTGTCCTGCCTGTCCTTCAGCAGCCTGCGGAAACTGGCGATGTGCCTTTCAGTGAAAGGTGCTCGCTCAAACCCATCCAGCTCCAGCTGTGCTGCCAGAGACTGAATCAAGGAATCCCTGGTCACAATGTGCTCCTGGTGACGATCTGCCTGCAGTTGAAGACGACCTCCACAAAAAGAAAGTGATGCAAATATTCAAAAGCTGAGGCAGAAGACACGCTTAGGATGGGAAGTCTTTGAAACCTTCAAGTATTTTTGAACAACACAAAAAGCTGCAGAAAAAAAACTAGCCATAGGTAGAGATTGCTATTTCAGGTAACTAAATGTTTATTAATTAAAGAAATCAATAATTCAAAAGCAAGCCCCTAAAATCATTAAAAATATTATTCTGATAATAAAACAAAGCCCAAACCTATTTTATGTAAGTACATATTCTGTGACTCAACTACTACAGCTTTGCTGAAATTCCCATAATCCATCAAAAAATGGATACACAATGGAAAGAACATTACCTTAAAGCCCTCTTGACTTGTTTCCAGCCCCCATGTTACACATGGAGAATGTTGGGCATTCAGCTTTCATGTTTTTTCTCTGTTATATGACAACATGTACTACATGTTGCAATTATGGGTCAGAAAAAATGCACAATAGAAACTCCTGGAGAAAAACACCAAAACTTGTCCACCAGCAAGACACTCACACTCCACTGAGCAGCTGAAACGGAACTAATTTTAGGAGTTTAGTCCAGTTCAGATCACTTCAGTTATCAGTAGTTCTATTTCAGACCTTAATTACATTAGAAAACATACCAGACTACAAATGAAGAGTAAAATACCTTGTTCAATAAGCAGCTCTGATTTCTCACTGTTAAATCTCTGGCACTCTTTAGTGGCTCTATCTAAATCACGCTTACAGTCCAACAATCTCTTCTCCTTCTCCTTCACTATCCTCTGGTGGTTCTGGTATCTATCCCTTAGCTGTTCATCTGATCCTTGGAAAACCTGTACATCACATACAAATTTATAAGTCAATTACTGATGTTTTAAAAATGTATTATTTTTACCATAACAGAATTAAAGGAAATAGGAGTTTAATGCCTCATATGCAGAATTTCTATAAAAAATACAGGGGGAAAATCTGCAGCAAGCAAAACAGGAAAACTGTTTTTCTCAGACTGATAAAGTAAATAATCTAAGTTTTTGCCATAAGGTAACCTTTTCCATCTTCTGTTGCAAATCTTGATTATCTTTTTCCATCTGCCGCTTCCTGCTCTCAAGGGCCTTCACATCATTGTCCAACCTCATTACTTTGGTGAGATTCTGTTCAACTTCTGCCAGAGAGCTCTGCAAAAGAATGAGGTAAATAAAATATCACTGCATGAACCCCACAGTCAATTGTTTTAAGTGCAAAAACTATGGTTTTATTAAATACGTTTTTAAAATAGGGAACGTTAAGCTTTAATTACAGCTTCAAATGGTTTTAGATACCAACTAAATTTGAGAGAGATTTTAAATTTACAAAAACCCAATGCTGCTATAAGAATTCTGTTCTTAACCCTTCAAATGACTGTTTAAATATTAGAGCAGCATCTGCCAGGTGAGTTGATGTATTCTTGATTCTGCTGCAGGGCAAAGGATTAGATACAAAAGTGCACAATTTTAACCAAGAAATTCATTCAGCTTTCACTTCTTTTATTGTTTTGTATGAAAGTATTAACATAACCCGCATGGGTATTACCTTTAGAGGCTCAAGTTGGTTCTCAATTGATACTACATTCTCCTTAGAAGCAGCCAGTTGAGCTTCTCTGGTGCTGAGATGGTCCTGGATTTCCTGTGCTTTCTCTTTATTCTGTTTCAGATATTTCAGTTCTGTCTGACACTCTTTTACTTTCAAGCTTTGTTTCAGTCGTACCTGACGCAGAGCTTCAAGTGCCTTGATATACCTTTAAAAAAAGCAAAATTTCAGCTACTTTGGCAACACAGCAATACTGATGTATGAAACAGTATCTTAGACATTTTTATTAATATATATGCTATGAGAAGACATTTTTACTTAGTTTTTTATTTAATTAGAGTAAAGGGAAAAACCTTGTTGCCGAAAAGATCTCATCAAATTTTTGTTTCAGGGCCTTCCCTTCACTTAAGGGCCAGTTGGATTCCTCTTGGTGACAGAAAATGACATTGTTAAGCACAGATTTGGAAACACCAAGGGCGCTGATCATCTCCCTATCTATTTCAGCACACTTGGAACTCAGACTGACCTTCTCACCGTGCCTGTGGAGAGAAAGAAAATCCCCAAAGAAGTTACTGGCAAGTTCTTAAAAAATTCAACAAGTAACAATTTTTAAGCACATAATTACCATGCTCAACAAAGGTATTTAACACTGCCAGTTTTGGAAGTCGGACTGTTTCACACATTAGAACTCTGAGGAACCACGAGAGGGGGCAGGAGAGTTCTTGAGTTAAAGGAAGTGGGGACAGGAGTTAAACACAGGCCAAAAACTATCTGAAACTGAAAATGGCACTAAAGGAAGTACAGTCTAGATACTCCATACAATGATACTTTCCAACTGTATCCTACAATCACAGGATCATGGAATGATTTGGGTTGGAAATGCTCCTCACAGAACCAGGGTGCTCCAAGCCCCATCCACCCTGGCCTTGAACACTTCCAGAAATGGGGCAGCCCCTGGGTCAATGCCTCACCACCCTTATTACTAATAAAGTTTTTAAATAAATGCAAGTCAACAGATATAAGTATTTTGTAACACCAAGGCTATCAGATGTGGGATTTTTCAATCACCTAACAGATAAAAAGTAATGAAACTACACATCTTTATAACCTCAAAGCACTAGTAGCTATGTCAAGGAATACATTATGTAATTTTCTCCTGTCTGATGCATAAAAACATTCCAAATCCAAACTTATCTTCGAGCCAAAGTAAGAAGAAACACTTGACAACTTACTTTGTTCTAGTAATGACAGATTCCAGTGTTTTAAATTCTGGAGTCTTGCCTTTCTGGGTACAGACCATGGAGCGCTGGACAGCTACGAGCTCCCCATTGACATCTCGAAACTGTAACCGGATCTGGGCTCTAACATCAGTTTCATTGGCAATCTTTGCAGGAGCAAGAAAAAAAAAAAAAAAACAGAATGAGGGAAATTCTTCTCAAGGTCCAAAGGAGTATGTGCCTCTCCAGCTGTGGGGTATGTTCTAATCACCCCCAGCTCTCTGCTTTTCCTCATTTCAGCTCAAGGATGGCTACGATTTGAGCGTCCCTGTTTTATTCACAATCTTAGTGCAGTGGAGTATTTTGCTTAGGAGTAAATACACATTACATCTAGTCACTCTGACTTACCTTTGGATCATGAACAAATGTTTTTCCTTTGGTGCCAGGAGGGAAATCACCAGTGGATATATATTTAAGGCATTCAATGATAGTCTAAGAAAACAGAAATAAGAATATAGGTATGAAGACAAATTCAGAGTAACCAAGATGGACTACAGGCAAATCCACAGTAACTGCCCAAACATTTACAAATGAGTTAGATATGTAAAGAGACAGAAATAACATTTTAATTTTTGAGTACCATGAAAATATGCTTTGAAAAAAAACTGCTTTGCAAAAGCAGTTTTAATCAGGATCTAGATCAATTTCCTATGAAAAAAATATCAACCAGTGCTCTGCAAACTCTAGGGATGAAAGTAGATTTCTAATAGCACTAAACAATAAAATATTTATAGCAAACAGCATGACTTTTGCAATATTATTAATATCTTTCTGCAGAAATTATTATTCACATATTAAGGCCTTCCAGGCCTATTTACAGCTCAAATTCACACATAGAATGACCCTTACCGTTTTTCCTGCACCATTTGGTCCCACCAAAATAGTTAATGGATCAAAGAAAGTGATAACTTGTTTGTCTTTATCTTCTACCCCAAAACTCCTCACTCCGAGGATACTCATTTTTTCAATCCTCGACATTTCTGCTGAACAGCTTCTGTTCCAAAGTCCGAGGTGTAAACACTGGAAATTCTGTAAAACAGAGCTCTATGAAAAATCCAGTAGGCAGAAATCACAACAGATCACTGAACGCTGACTAAACACCTAGACAAGCACAGCATATGATGAATATATTTAAAAACACAGCTAAGGTTCTTCAGTTACTGTTCAAAGTACAACACATGGAGGCAAAACCTTATTTTGTTTCAAATTGAGAAATTAATCAACTCCAAGCTATGTGCCAGACTATGTATCGCTCTGCCAAACACAATGGCCCCAATTAACCTTTATTCCACTTCACAAACACTATGCAGGTGCCTTCAGAATGCCCCAAACACAAGAGAAGCCACAGTATTTATTTTTTCCCTTCGACAACCCACTGTTGTACTGCAACGCCCAACACCGTGCGAGCTTTGCCAGCGCCCGCTTCCCACAGGCATTCCCAGCTCCACCTCGGGCTAATTCCTGCTGCGAGGAGGAAGCCTCGAGCCTTCCCAGGCTTGGGGCGGGCACAGACCACGGGCCGAGCAGGGCTGGGAGCTGCCCCGGGCACTGCGGGGCTCTGGGGGAGGCAGCCGCGGCTGCAGGCCCGTCACCGACCGTGCGCTGTGTGCGGCGGGCTGGGCCAGGCCCACGGCTGCTCCGGGGGCGCTCGGCCCGGCAAAGGGCATTTCCCGCCGGGGCACAGAGGGCAGCGGGGCTTTCCCGCCCGGAGCTCCGCGCCGCGCCGGGGGCGGACGTTTTCCAGAGAGACGCCCAGGGCCGGCCCATCCCCTGCACTCCCCCGAGCGCAGCCGGGCTGAGCCCGCCGCGTACCGCGCACCGGCCCAGCCGCCCACTTTCCC
>VZTB01004756.1:182907-201305 GCA_013397245.1 Thryothorus ludovicianus
AAAAAAAAAAAAAAATCCTTGACTTATCATGTAACAACCAAAAAAGCCAAAACATCAGTACACTATCAACATTATTTTTGTTCTGAATCCAAAACATAACACAGTAACAACTGTAGTAACAACTACTGAGAAGAAATTAACTCCACCTCATCTGAAACCAAGACAGGCAGATTTAGGGACTGCAGGAAAGTTCTAGATGATCAGGGGTAGAAAAGGGCATCACTCTCTTTGGCTGGGCAAGTTCATTTCTCTCTAGGGCAAATGTACCTTGTACCAGTCTTCCTCCTCATCTTCTTCCTCTTTGCTCCCTATCCCCTATTCATCATCCAGTTAGGAAAAAGTCCAGAGGATTGCCCCTTCCTCCTGCCTCTCTGGAGCCTTGTTATCCTACTCCTGAGGATTAGGAGTCCCACCAGAACTAAACATAGGTCAGGCTGCCACACCCTTACTGTGACCCAGCTCCCAGCTGGGAGCCATCTCAGGTTCACTGTATGAGCCAACAGCATTGGGAATCTAATTTAGCTACATTTTCAGCCAACTCCAAATTGATTAATATCATGCCAGCATATTTTAGTGCTTACTGTATTTTTGCCATGAAGGGAAACAAAACAAGTAGCTCTTGTGTCAGACCAAGTTTATGGTTAGGTAACAGAGACAAACTTTGGAAAGCAGCCCTTTGTGCTCAATCTCAGCATCATCTGAAATTAAAATGAGTAACAGAGATGATAGGTGAAGTAGATCTAGACCTTATAAGAAGCTGGTAGCCAGCAGGTGGCTTTGTGGCCAACAATTCAGGCTTTCACTACAGTTGTACTCTGGTGATAATGCTACCTCTAATGAGTGCAAAAATGGTTCACAAAACATAAGCTATGGCCACTTCAGATTTTGAGGCAAGAAGAGATTCGTTTCCATATTGGCTGAACAGCCTGTGAAAATATTGCCAAAGTTCACACCCATCTTTGCGAAGCCAGTACAGCTCCTCTGGAGAGATGATACCACATTACACTCCACTTGTGTGTCACCTCCTGCCCTGTAGCTGCCTTTAGTATGACTCAGTTGTTCAGCATCACAATGCTTTCTTTCTCTATGGCAACACTTCTCCACATTGCTTTTAGATGATGCATGGATCATACCCTGATTCTGTAGCCAGTCTCATCTCTGGAATATTCTGCGAAAGTTGATTAGGAGACAGGTTTTGGCACTGTTTCTGGTAAGAGTTTTCTGTTTCACACACACTATTTTCCCACCAATATAAAATCTATTCTCTAAACACTCTGTGTGTTTATGCTGCTGTGGGACAGTTTAGTGGGAATTATTTCTTTGCTTATGATTGTTCCCCTTTGGCCAGCACTGTTATCAGCTTTTCAGAGCCTATAAATCTATAAATATGAGTGTGAATGTGAAAGGCTGAGGAGCAGAAGGGACAACCTCTTTTCTGCAATGTTTATTGTCATCCCTTCTAGAAATTTGTGAATCTGTTTGGAACTTAGGTAGAAGAACAAAAGTGGTTACACGCTTTTATCTTTCCAATCTAAACTACCATAAGAGCAGTCAAATGCTGATTTCTGCAGAGGAATGGAAGTATATCTTGTATTATTTCTACAAACTCTTCTAAGAGCCCAACATTTTCATCTGGGGAACTCTTGTGTTTCTTTGGCTGTGGCCTGACAACAGAATATTTCCTAAGCTTACTGTTAAAAGCTTTCTCAGGAGCCTTTTTGGTTAGGATCACCTTTCAAGACAGCTTTTTAAACTCATAGTTGTGCTTTTCTCGTGGAACTTTAGGACAAAAATTTATAAACAGTATTTAAAAACTTAGTTAAGCAGTATCTTCAACAAAACTTAAACAGATTTGCTTATGAAATTATGTGTTGAAAAACTGATAATTTGATGTGCACATGGTCTTTTCTCTTTCTGAGCCTCTCAAGCAGGTAGCTATGGAAAACCAGATGACTCTTCTCACATCGTTGAATGATTTGTCCAATTTTGCTGGAAAATTTTAACCTTTTAATGAGTGAGTGTTACCCTATCATGAGCCCTTGCCAGTCATCTGAAAGTAGGTTTCGGCCATTTTTAAGCACTTTGGTTTTTTTCAGTAGATAGAGGTTTTCCACTTACGTTAAGGGACAAAGTTCTCACCTGCTGCCAGGACAGCTAATTCCAGCCATTAATACCTGCCGTGCTTTCACTGCTGGGCTGTCAGATAACCCATGCCTTTTCCACCCATGTGTTCTATGCTGAATTTCCCCAAACAGTGACAGTGAGGAGGAAGGGTAAAGAATCCAAACTGGTTAAGTAGCATTAGGGTCTGTGTATATCTAAGAAGTTACTGGTATTTTTTACTCAGCCTCGAACTGCAGATCATCTTAGAAAATCCCACTGAACAAAGGACGGCATGTTACTGAGTGGGATGTAAAAACTTCATAGCTTTTCAGATCTCCATCTCTCTGATTATGTGAAGCAAAAGTAAGAATAGAACCACATAAAGATCTGTGTTGCAGAAGGAATGCTCCTATTTCCTGTGATGAGTTTTTGATATCATATAAGAAAATGACATCTCTTATCCACAAAGGTATTTTCCCCTTACTTGATGTCAGAAGGAAGGAAACCCCCAACCAGCCCCCAGTGAGGCATCCCACAGTGCCTGTGATAGCTCACACTATGGTCTTGTGCCTTTTCCTATATGAGAAAACTTTCCCTTTCATCTAATATTCAAGGTATATATAGGCAGCGTATGGTGCATAAATCAAACCCAACTTTCCTTGAACCCAAAATGCTGCTGCTCTGTATCTTCTTGGTGAGTTGCTGCTTACCTGGCTCAATCGGAGGTGCAGTAGAAGAATTTCAAGAAAACTTCAAGGCTCTAATGGCTCTAGCAGAAAAAGAGGTGGGTCGTTATCTCTTTTTCTTCATTTCCTACAGTTCTTTTGATGGAAATATAAAATGAAATCTGGGTCAGTTTCAGCTCTAGTTTGTATGTCCTGTGTTTTGTTTGTTAAAGTTGAGATGCTCGAGGCGCTGCGTGTCAAGCTTTCCTCAGAAGCTGGTGCTGTAAATTGTTTCCCCAAAGGAAGTTCAGAAATAGAAAACCTGATGAAGATGATATGTAGTTTGAGATTTTTAACAATGTGGCAGTCACTTAGAGGAGAAATACCTTCTAACCGTATATTCTTTTTAAAAATTTTAGATCTTTCTTCCAGTACCCAAGGGGAAGTTTCAGGTAAGACTTTCAAACTTCTTTGTTCTACTGTTGTTAACTATTTGAAAAATGATGATGCTCTGTAGCAGATTTTGAGGGAAAAAGAGATAGACTACAAAAAATGACCAATCTCACTAAAAGGGAGTACATATGCTAATTTTTCATGTGCAGTTCTGTCAAATTCAGCTATGGAAGCTATGGAAATAAATAACCAATTCTGTGACCATGGTCTCTGAGACTTGGTTGTATTCTTGCTGAAGGCAATCTCAGGAGTTCTTGCAGAGAGATTATTTCTGAGGTTGTTCTCAACATTACTGCCTGAGGTGCAGACCCTGAACATCTCCTGCTGTCATTTAGTACCAAAGGTGGGTGAATAAGGTTAGTACTTGAAGTACTAAAGTGTTCTTATGTCTTGGCAAGCAAACAAGTTGTGTTATAAAGCACCATAAAGTTTGTGTCTGAAGAAAGCAATTTGTTGGTACAAATTGTTGAAGTTATTGCCCACAACCTTGTTGATCAGTGGTTTCAGTTTGTGGTCTGCAGATTTCTTAGGTTCTGTGAACTGGAAAAAAAGTTAATGAAAAACAATTAAGAATAGCCAGCCTGTTGTTTTGGAGGAAAAAATGTTTAGAGCTTGCAGCTTTAAAGAAGGCTAAGATATAGACAGAGGGGTACAGTGTTTCTGTTAGCTGGGAGAGGGGGTTGAGGATCTAACATCCTCAGGCTACTCAGAGTGGTTTTGATAAAGCTGCAACCCCAGTGGATTTTAGTCCGTTTTTACAAATTTTATTCTCTATTTGCCTTTATAACAAATTTTAAAATGTGTTTCTTTTCTCTCTGGCTTTAGATTTTTTATCAAACTCCAGAAAATATAGCAAAGTACCTCCTTCTGTATTTGTACAGAATTTCTGTTTCTGCTATGCATGCAAATAGTTATTGAATTTACTGAAAGATAAAAGTTAACTCATTTGGCAGAATATAATTTTGCTGTTATTTGATTTTTTTTTAGTGCAGTCATGTTCCCTGTCAACTTGAAAGAACCATGGAAGGACTGAAAGCTTCCTTTAAGTGTAGTAAGAGTAGTCTAGCAAGAAACTATATTTCTGTGATGGAGAAAAACATGAAGTATATAACATCAACTTTAAAGAAAACACATCCAGTAAGTTTCTCATTAATTATTTATAGTCATAGAATCATGGAATGGTGTGGGTTGGAAGGGACCTTAAAGCTCATCTAGCTCCAGCTCCCCTGGCTGCATTAGGGGCATCCTAATTAAAAATAGGAAATTATGTGAATGTACCACTCACTTGTTTTCAAAATATGAAATTAATCATCTCAGCATCCTGACTAAAGTCAACAGCAAAATTTTGATGCCATCTCTGCATACCCTTGGTTTCACAGTGTGGAGCATTACGGCTGCTGCTCAGCAGTGGTTGTACAGGAACTACCTGAATTCATAGGGTCTGGGTGGAAGTTAGAGTATCCTAAAAGGTGCATCACTTGTAGACAAATCCTGGGACTTGTCATTAGCCAGGGCACTAGTAAGAAAAGGCCCTAAGCCACATCTCAGTAAGCAAAGTCAGCCAGGAAGAAGTATTCCTGATGCTCAAATGCCTTCTCTCTGTTCATTCATGCAGATCTGTCTTTCCTTCTGATTAACCACCCCCTTCAACAACCACCAACACCCTCTCAGAAATATGTTCTTCTTATTTCCTCCCTTATTTTGACTATTACCTTTTGCTGGTTTTTTTTACAATAATTGCCACTATTGTAGCAACACAGGAGCACCATATCCTGTCAGATGAGACACCTTTCCCAACGGGCAGCCCTGCAGCGCTTCCCAAGATACTTCCAGAATGTGCATGAGAACTGCTGGGAGTCCTGATGGCAGGTGTTGGCACCCCAAATACTTGGAGACAACTCTTACCCAACACTAGGGCTGGTTCTGATGGAAGATAGAGCACCACAGAGACGCCACAATGTCAACAAGAATGTTTTATGTATGAATTATCAGATATTTATGTCTTATTGAAATTATTCATGTATTTATTTAATTTATAAAGAGCTTTTATTTTGTACCCTAATGTTCAAAGTGATCATGAATAAAAATACTTAAAATATTATATATAAAATAGTGATATTATATTGTGGAGGTTGTGCACTATAATGGCTAGAGTATAAATCACAACTATATGAGTGAAACCGAAAAATAATCAGATTAGGAGTCAGATCCATTGATGTGCTCTTCTGCAGGCACTTACAAAATTGTAACTTATTTAGCATCTGAAGGCAGGAATAAAAAGGAGAGAAGTCTTTCAAACACATACATAATTAAGTTTGAGAACAATGTGTTTCCCTGTAATTCTACGACATAATTGCAGAGCAGTATATGTGCATGATACATGTTCGTTATTTAATTAATATATTTAGTGTGCAAGCAGATCATATTTATTTTAATATTACTCCAAATATATTTTCAACCACAGTATCTTCAAATTTTGTAGCAGGGTCAGGAATCAGTGTTGTTGGCTCAATGACAAGCCAAAACAAAATCCTGAACAGATCTCTGGGCTGTTGCATTGAAATATAGTGATAATCATTAAACAGATACAGTGGCGGTAGCAAAAGTTGTCTAATTTAGGCTGGGTTACTTTGTTTGATTTTTCTTCTCAGGACTGCCTATAGCTATATTTTTCATGAAGTGAAGAGTGTGATTACATGTCACTTTCCCTAAATAAAAATACATTTTTCTAGAACCTGAAGTGTCAGGGGAAAACAACACTTTTGATAGTGTATGGAAGCATTTCTTGAATTCCAAACGAAATGCAGTTGATTCACTCTGAGAATTACTTAGCTGGCTTTTGGGCATGAGGCAGTTTGAAGACCTGCCCAGCTAGACATTGTGTAACTTTTAAGTGAAAAATACTTGGCATGGATGTATTTTTGGGAAGCTTTATTTCATCTCTGCTGTAATAAACAATTGATTAAGTAATCGAGCATAGTTACGTCCAAGGAACTCTCTGGTTTGTGGTGATTGTAGCAGATAGACAAGACTTTACAAGAAATGAAAGTGTGCACATCAAAGAGACTCCCATCTTGGTGACTGATGAATCCAGACATTGGTGGTAGCAGTGTGACAGTGGCTAATCCAGTCAGTGTTGAAACCAATGAATCTTCTCCAGAGCAAGCAAAGAGAGCAGGGAGGAGGAAATCTGGGGAACGCTGTCCCATGAGATCAGGCCCATGATGTTAGTCACTGCTGGAGGTTTAGCAAGAGCAGATGAGAACAAAGCAATGAACTTCATGAGAAAACACCTCTCTAAACACTTCTGACACAGCTCCCAAGGAATCAAAAATGCATCCAGAGAAACACAGGAAGCCAGGAAACCTGCCTCACACAGAGGAGATAAATTTAATTCAACATCAGCTCTCACAAGTTACTGTAAATGGTGTACAGCTGCTAAGATTGAGGCAAGGCTGGGAAACATCCTTTTTTTCTGGTGTTTTATGTTTCACTCCAGCTTTCTGCATAAAACTGAAAAGTAGGAGCTAAGGGAGCATTTTGCCACAAAGTTTGCAGGAATTCTGTAATCTTAATCAAAACCCCTTGCAACCAACCATTGTTCAGTGATTGTAATATTAACACAGGTCATGTTAAAATCTCATCTTTCCTTCCAAAACATGCTAAAATCTGCTAAAAGTGTGAGCTATAATATGTTGTACCTGCACTGGGGACAGTACTGCTCTCCCACACCAAGCTAAACCTCATAAGACAAGCGTAGAAAAAAGCTACTAAGTGCTTAAATGACCAGACTGGAGTTTAATTAACTAATTAAGCAGAAGACATCTCTAATTTCAATTATACAACTTTGCATAAACTCAGTTCATACTTTAAAGTGTATTCTTTCACTATTCCATCTCATTACATGTCGGTGGGTCCATCCACACAACAAAATCTCTTTTCTTTGCATTTTGTTCTTCTGGAAGTGTTTTATTTCCTGCATTAGCACAGGTTAACAGACTTTGGAGCACATGTAATTCCTGTCTTATGCTCTGTGCTCTTCAGGAATAGCAGTGCCAGGATTATAAAGCAATTTAGAATACTTGGGAGCATTCTAAAGTAGCCTGAGTGGCAGAAATGGATTTTTAGTGAGCTGCCAACATAGTGCATTATCCATTTACCATGCTGTCAACCTATGGAAAAGTCATTTCAAAAGAGAAAAGAAAGGTGATCTTTCAAACCAGTCATTCAGGCACATGAAAAAGGTTTTTAGGGTCCTGGCAGGGAAAGGCTGCACACACAAGAGCAGAGAAAGTTGCAAAATTGGCTATACAAGCTTTAAAATTCACGTGCAATGTACACAATGCTGTTTACGCTGTGAGTGAAGAGGAAAAGCCTTTTAAGACTTTCATTTTCAGGATGTATAAGCAAAAAAAACCACCCAAACTAGGCAGAGACTGCCCTCGGGAAGGTGTCACTGAGTGCAGAGGGGCTGAGGCAGGCTCCTGCTGCAGGGTGTGCTGCTGGAGGAGCTGAAACCAGTGCATCGCTGCCACCGTCAAAATCAGAAAACAAAGAAACAAAACATCTAAGGATAACTATATTGAGTGGTTTAGGCTGAAAAAAATCATAGTCACAGGTTTCTGAGCTCCTACAAGTTTCATTTTCTGGTGAGGGAAGCCAAAGGATTTTAGAAAACAGAAGAGATGCTAAAGCTGCCAGAAGGAAATCCTGAGATCTGAAGTGATAAGCCTCCCACAATTGCTCTTCTGTCTTGGCACTTCAGGGAGATACATGACTATGGATTAGGGTTTTTATTAAACATTTCACTATTCTGGCTACCATTCCACTGGCATTTCCCATGGTGCTTAAAAGCTTTCCATTACAGCTTTTGCTCCAGCCCAGGGCAGAGAGCAAGCAGCAGATGACATCCATGTTTTTTCTGAGTCTTGAGCACCAGTTCCCTCCCTTGTCTTTTCTCTTCTGCCTTTATTTTTCGCTATTGGAAGCATCTCACTTTGTGCAACACTCAGTCAAGCTGCTCTTAGGGTAGGATCTGACAGGTCCCCACCGACAGCAGTGTCCGGTGCTAAAAGGGAGCTGTGAATAAACTGGCCAGATATTACACATATTGTTTCCAGAAAACAGTCACTCCCACGGATTGTCACAGAATAAATAAAATTCCTCACAACAGCATATTTCCCAGGAAAAGGTTTTATTTCACGTAAGTTAGGTCAAAACCAGTCTTCACTACATTACACAATTTCTCTAGCTTGTAACTGGCCTTTAAAGAGTCATCAAGGCAGTTTTGGGACAAAGATTCTCTAGGAGCAGCACTACTTTGGGGTGCAAGAATGAAGTCCAGGCATTTATCTTTGCTGCCCATTGCAGATAACAGGAATTCTGCTCACAGCTAGAGCATCCAGACATGTACCAGTACCTTGCTGCATCAGCCACCCTCACAAGGGGCACATGCTGCTGGAAGGCAGCAAAAAGGTAAAGAATCATTCAATAAATATGGTGAATATGACTCCCTCCTAGTGACCTGCTTTTTGCACTCACCTGGGTTCTCTCCATTACTGTCTGTTAGGAGAGTATCACTAAAGGTTAAAACAGGTTCTACAAACCCAGGAGATTGGATGAGTTGGAGGATCAGAAAATGTATCAGGATAAGAGAAAACTCCATTTCAAATGGTTTGCTCTAAGCTGAGTTCCCAGCACAAAATATTGAAACTTAACCATGTGAGAAAGCATTCCAGAGCATCTCTGCAGGTTTCCAGAAATTTCCATTTTCTTGAGCCTGTCAAGCTAAGGAGGCACAAGATTGCTGCAGCATAGCAGTGCTGTATTTTGTGTTCACATCAGTAAAGAAACCTTATCTAAACATTGTAACTTCACATGAAAGAGCAAAACCAGCTCCTACAAGGAGTTGCAGCTCAGTTCTTACAAGGCGTTCACTGAGTCCCCCAACCTAATGCAGGCACATCCCTGCAGGAATCGTCACCATTTCTTGGCTCAAAGAAGTCCTTGCCTGGGATGATCCCAGCTGGCATCAGCAGCATCTTGCACAGCCTTTAGGATAAGTTTGCTTTCACACTCAGCATCATCTGATTATTTTCTTAAATAATATTACTGAATCAGCTGTAATATGAACACTTAACACAGTCTGACTCCCACCAAAATGCCTTTTTCATTAGTATCAAAAGTCATGATTTAACTGACTAATTAGATTATTCATTCACTTCACTTCCATCCTCCTGTTCATTCCAAGTTGAAATAGAGACACTTTGGATAAATCCAGCAGTGTGGATGCCCACTTGCTGTCTGTTACTCTAGTCTTCAGAGTTTCTTCTGAAATATTTTCTTTACTTATTCTTATTCCTACTCCTACCAATTCTGTTCGTGTTTGTGGTGCCTTCACTTTGCTCATACCCCCAGATCAGACAAATTCCAGATCTATAAGTACCAGAGATTACAGTATTGAGGTCAGGACCCGTTGCTTACATTGCCCTATTTTTTTCTTACATTCTCCTCCAACTTCTTAACCCTGCATTCATGTTAAAAACAAAACCTCATACCATCTGTACAACAATGAACCTCTTGGGAGATGGGATTATGATTTGTGTAGGAGCACTGAGTCAGCTTAGAGAGAGAAAAAGGCACTTGAACAGTTCTGTTACCTCAAGTAAAATAAGGCAAAAAGTGAAGGAAAAGAGGAAAAGAAAAAATTCCTGCATTGAAAAGTACAATGATTTTGGAATATGTCACAAGAGGAGAGAGTGGTAAAACAGCAAGCAGTGAAGGACCAATCTTGTTCCTTTGGAGCTGGGAAAAGCTAAAAGAGCAGCTCATGCTACTGTTATATTTAACAGAAATACCCATGAATTCTTCAGAACTGGGAATTGTCTCCTGCAGTTTATCAAGGGGAAAAGAACAGTCATAGAGGTCATACAAAGTTCTGGGACAGTGCTGGGATTCTGCAGAATGGTAAATACCAAATGCAAGAGAGGGAAGAAAGGAAAAAGCCAGAGGCAAAATCTGTTGGTGGTTTTGCTGGCCAGGAATGGAATTGGAGACAGATGTGCTCTCTGTGCTAAGCAACCCCCGCACAGGGAGGTCTGAGGTGGGGGTCTCAGCAGTGTCCAGCAGCCCCATGGGCCATCCTTTGCAGTGGGAACAGGAAACACCATGCTACAGTGGATGGGCCAGCTGTCAGCCAAGGAAAAGGTGAAAAAAGTAGAGTTTTCCAACAAACCTTGAGTTAGAACTGAGTTGCCCACAGAGGTCTCTAATGGTGGGGTTGAACATCAGCCTGGCTGGCAGGAGCAGCCCAGGTACCAACCAAAGGGGAGAGGAGGCTTTGCCTGCAAACCAGTATGAGTTTGAAGGACACCAGAGGAAGCAACCTGTGAAACGCCAAAAACATACTAAGCCAAGAGTGGGTCTTAGTTTTTCAGTTTTATGGCTTGCAAATTAAGCCCCAGGACAACTGGTAGTGCCAGGCAGGTTCTTTGCCTTTGCATCTCCCAGAGATTCATTTATGCAGAGTCCACAGAATCACAGAGTTGTTTGAATTGGAAGGAGCCTTAAAGACCATCTAGTTCCAAATCCCTTTCCATGAGCAGGGACACCTCCTACTAGGCCAGGTTGCTCAGACTCCCACCCAAGCTTGGTCTTGCACTTCTGGGGATGAGGCTTTTCCAGACAATCTGTGCCAATGTTTTACCTCTTCATTGTAAAAAGTTTCTTCCTTATTACTCGCTGCATTCCTACAAGGATACAATCCTCAGAGCTGTGTGATGAGAAAGTTCTACAGATAAATGTGAAGCGTGGAAAAAACCCTCATCTTGTTAAAGATGACAAACGGATACGGCAAAGCAGGCAGCAGCCAGCTTGCAGGTTAGCTTGAGCTAAGCCACATAACCACTACTGACTTCTGACTTCCCCAATTCAAAGTATTTAGATATTGAGATGCTTACTCTGAAATGCTGGGGCATCAGACCCCACAAATGATGCCAGTGGATCTGCTCCTGCCTGGCAGACATGGGGCTGCACTGCAGCCACCATGGCTGCTGCCTTCAGTTCTGTAAAATAACATCACACTTTTAAAAAAGAAGTGAAAAAGGAACTTTTCCAGCTTCCAGAAAAGAGGGAAACACAAGTCATTAGCCAAGTAACACAGCACAGTGCCTTCAATGAATGAAGACCTTAGACTGGACCCCCACAAACCTGGTGGGCTTCCCCTTTCTCAGCTGCTGGCCAGAGAATTGGGAAGCAAGGCCTGATACAAAATCAACTCTGGGACCCATGAGGTCTGGGCTGATGTTCTTAAGACATCCTGCATCCCACCTTCCCACCCAAAAAAGGCCACTTTGGTGTGCCCATCCCCAAGGCCACCCTGATGCTCCAGGGCAGTGGCTTCTCCTGCTGTAAATTAATTCACTCTTACAGAGTACCTGCATTTTGTCAACCAATATTTTTTTTTGCCACCAATATTGCACAAATGCTGTAATTTTTTCCTTTCTAGGCAATGGGCCACATATTTTCCGTGGGGTTGTGTTGGGGTTTCTTTCTTATATCAGTCTTTTTCCTATTGTCTAGCAGATGATCATATTCCATGAATAAAGAAGCTTTGATTTTTAGAGTAGTGTTGTGGAGACGGCATTAGCTTGGTCATGCTTTGCATCATTCTATGTTTTACTAATTTTCAAGTTGAAAAGTCACCACTCCTTACTACCTACTTTCCCAGGAAAAGCTGATTGGTTAAGGAGGCTGTCCCAAGGTTAATCACCAAATTTACTGGAACCTTTCTCTTCCAGAAAGTCTCAATGAATGGCACTTTTTTTTTTTTTTTTTTAACCAGTTTTAAAATACAGCCTAAACAGTTATTTCCTTGTAGAGACCATAAAATGGTAGAGGACTGGTCCACAACCACTTACAGGTTCTCTGAGCACATCAGCAGGATGAAGACCCATCTCTACCTCCTCTTGCTGGCTGCAGGCATCTCTGCTGCTCCCCGGAAGAGCAGCATGGCTGAATTACTGAGACTACTAGAGCAAATGTATGAGGTGATGACAAAGGACGTGCAGGTAAATTCAATTTCCATTTTTCTAATCTAAAATTTAATATACTGAATCCTCTTGTTCTTGAATGATTAACTTTTTTTTAAAGTAAAACAATCTATGCTTTTATTTATTATATTTTTATCAGTGTTAATGAAGATGTTTTAAAGGCTGAATTAATGTGTTGTTTTTCAGAATCTGAGGATTGAAACTCCCAACGATATAGATGTAAGTAAAAGGGTTTTTTTAAATAAAAGTACTTTTTTGGTTAATTTCTTCATTAGAAGTTAAAGTAGTTCCTAAATTGTCTCCAAATACTCTATTTGTATTTAAGAGCAAACAATTACTTTAAGAGCAGCTATTATAAGATATAAAATAATTATAAGATATAAAGTGTCATTAGATATAAGACTTTATTAAAACCAGTCAAATGATGAGTCAAAAAAAGATGCTTTAATATAAAAGGACAGCAACTATACTTGCTTTGTGTTTTTGTAAATCTGCAGAACACAAACACATGGAATCATTTTCTGAATCAGTTTTTTGAATGAGATACAGCTAAAAAGGAAAGAATACATTCATTCACACTTCCGGCTTGTATGTCTGAAAAAATCCTTCTGTTTAGTCTGCTTCATTTAGTCCACTTCTAGAATTTTTTTTTTTTAATATTCTTACCAGCAGTTAGGGAATTAAACAGTTGCATTATCTCATGTTCTCTGAAGGACAATGTTGATGCCCCTGAACACCGTGGCTGGGTGTCCATGAACAGAGTCTGCCATAAAGATCCAAACTCCCCTTTGTGCATTTCCCATCTTCTTTTGCATCTCCTATAAATTCCTCCTACCCCATCTCAGATTTTCTTTTTCAGATAACTTTCAATGACTCTCTCATCATGCAGACATCAACGAGGCTTTCCTCTTTCCTGTGCCTCTACTGGCATCTCGATTTCCACAGACCACAGTCCAGCACAGAGCTATTCTGCTAGTAGTGTGGCCAGATGGCTATTTGTGAGAATGCTATCTGACTTGATTTGTTGAAGGAGCAGAATAATTCCCATTTTTTGCCCTAAACTAGCTACAGGAATGTTGGAGTTTTCATCCCATTCCATCCCAATCCAGCCCACTCCTTGCGCATTAGAAGTAAAGTTCCCAGCTCTGTCACTTCTCTCTGGATCCTGGCTGGAGGAGCTCTCTTCCTAGGCTGGGGCTTTAGCTCTGAAGTTCTGACCCAGAGTCAGCAGTGCCCAATGGTGGCAGCTCACTTGTCCCTTTTCCTGATGAGGTCCCTGCTGGTGCCACCACAACCCCCTGTGCCAGTGCCCAGCTCTCCTTTGAGGAGAAGAGCTGCTTCCCTCTCACCTGTCCTTTGGGTCCAGAGGTGACAGACTTCCTCAGTGTCTCTGCTGTTTGTCAGCAGCAGAAGCGAGTGGCTTCCCAGGCAAGGCTGTAGGAAAAAAATGATCTTATTCATCGTGCAGCACCCAGGAACGACTGACAGGAGATAACACGTTGGTCAAGAACATCATGGTTGCAATACTGACCTTCAGCAGTTCCTCCTGCATTTCCTCCAATCTTCAGTGATTGGGTTTTTCTTTGGTTTTCATCACTTTCTTCTCCCATAACATCTAAATCTATTCCTGCTGCTGACGGTCGTGTCCTCTCCTTCTTTGTGAGTTCAGCTGATCTCTTTCAAGCAATCCCACACTGGACAGTGTGACCATCATCCATCACTCTTTGCTTGGCTTCTATCCCACATCCCTTCTCCTCCTTCTGCTGGCCTCGTCCGGTCCACAAGGTCTCAAAGACCAAAGCCAGTGACTGCTTTGTAGCAGAGGACCAGCACAGCCACCCTTGGGACAGGACAAGGGTCAGGAAAGGAGAGGGTGACCGCTGTCCCCATCCCTCCTGGCACGCAGGTGTCAGATCTCACACGGGTTCATGTTTGGAGTAGCCTCAGGTTCATTTGTTTTCTTTCTCTTGTGTTGGAGAGACAGGAGCAGATGTGAGAAATCAAACCAGTCTTCAGATGGCTTCAGAGGAGGCGGGGCTGAGTCTTTAGACAATGAAATATTTCATCTGGACATTACAAGACACACAACACTGACCTTTGCCAGGTTTCTCTCTGCAGAATAAATAAATGTTTACAGCAGATAAGCACACTTGCCTAAGTTGTTTGTGAACTCAAGCCCAGAAGTCAATAAGAATGAATCTGCCACCCAGGCAGCTGGGCAAAACTCACAATGCTTTTTAATAAACTCATTGTAGTTTGTGGTTGTGAATACTAGTATCTCAATTTTTCCATTTCTTCTGTCTTAGGACGTGAATTGCATCAGCACAATCTTTGAAGGAACAGAACAGCTCAAAAATAGTCCAGCTATGAAAAAATTCAGTCTTTTTTTCCAGAATTTTGAAAGATTGAAGCAATGGCTCATGCCAAAACTGGCAAAAGAGGTAGGAGTTTATTTGCTGGCTGACAGAGATCATGTAGTAGAGATGTAACAAAATAACATCTTTCACAGATGATGTAACAAAATAAGACAATTCACAAACATGTCTTTACATCTGCAAAAGAGAGTAATTTCTGTACTGGGTTGTTTTTAGTACATGGAAGAATAAATCCTGGCATTATTTAATGTTTACTTCCTTCCCTTGTTCTAATATTCAGCCTGATCCACCCCTAAAATAAGGATTCCTATGTATGATAAGCAAATTAAAGAAAAATAATATCATTCATTAAATGATTTTGAGATTAAAAAGCTCTAAATAATGATTAGATATTAAATAATTTCATTTTCTTGATTCATTTTTCAGGGGAAATGTGATACAGAAAGAAGGACCACCATAATATTTATACAAAAGCTGATGACATTCATCCGAAAAGTATTATAAAATACAACAGTGGAGAGTAAGAAGTTTCTAAAATTGCTGTAAATTTATATGCACAGTAAAATCTTTCTTTGTTTAAGAAGTGTTCCTCTTTTGCGTTAAAATTTGTCAGGGCACACCTTCAGTTTCAGCAGTACTGCACTGGTTCGTGTTTGGCATCTCAAAGTATTTGGTGGCAAAGTGGCATTTGTATTTTGAGAGGAATATTTAAATGCTCGTAAACAAAATCGTGCAGGGGATTACAGAAGGACCTGAGGAGGCATAAAACCTCTGTGTTTCTCAGGAAGAGGAATTTCTGAGTGGGGCTGGGTGTGAGCAGGAGCACCATCAGCACCGAGGGACAGATGGTGCCCGGTGTGGAAATCTCCCTTTGCCTTCCTGGGAAAGCAATGGGACAGTCAGAACGCCCCTCTAACTTGGAAGGTTTAAGGTCAGATTTCTACTGGAATGTTTTCCTGCTCCCACATAACCTCCTTATTCCACAAGCACTGAGAAACACATCCTGGGATTTTACTCTACCTGCAGCTTTGGCAGATCAGTGTAAATTTGACAACTAAAGATTTGTAAGGATCTGAACATATGACACCTAGAGAATTATATGGGTTTTTATGTTACTGGATAGGAGTGTTTAGATCAGTACAAATTTATTTCTGTTTTGTCAATTAAATTATGTTATATTTTATAGGCAAAAGGTTTTTTGAGAAAATATTTATTCATATTTTCACTACTTTTAATTAAGATATTAATTGTTTGTCTCTGCCTTTCTTCTCCCCGCACCCCCCTTTCCCCCCCAATTTCTTCCAAGCTATTCCCACACTTCAGGAGATCTAGTTATCAGTCAGAGGAATTAGGTCCCTGAGATGAATGAGCAAATGTATTGCTGAAAGCTGTTTCTAATGGTGCATGAATTAAAAACCAGAGTCCATTAAGGTACCCACCTCTGTAACAGAGCTGAGCTCACACATTCTCTCTAGCTCCCAGGATGGTGTTTGATTTTTTTCTATGAGTATCTCAGCATAAATTAATTTCTTAAAAATATATATATAGGAGAAAGAGATGAGAACAAAACTGAGAAAAGATTTTTGGAGAGAGAGAGAGGGGTCTTCCACCAGTCTCTTTCTGATTATGGGAAAAGCTTCTTCCAAAATCTACCAATTCTGACATGGTGAAAAAAGAAGCTGAGCAGATGAGCAAGGCACTTGCCACAGTGTTGCCAAGGGTTCGATTTAATGTGTTCCAAACTCCCGTGTCAGACATGTCCTCATACAACATGTCAGCATCCCTGCTCCTTTTTCGGGAACACCGAGGGAAGGGCAGCTGAGAATCCTGCGTAGACAGAACAAATATGCAGAGACAAAACGTTTTCTTGCCGCATGCTGATTTTCCCAGCGTTTTCCAAAGTTATCCAACTTTTATGAAGGAAAAATACAGTTTTTCACAGTATTGTTCCAAAGGATGGGCAAAGCAGGAACAATTGCTGCTGAAACAAGGGTTAATCAGCAAAATTATTATTGGTATGTTTGTGCAGACGTTGGTTTGTCAGACGCTTTCCTCAGCTCAATCCCCAGGCAGGGCAGGCTCGGCACAGGAGCAGGCGGTGGGCGGCCGACAGCAGGTGGCAACAGGAGACCAGAAATGTTCGGTGCCTCTGCCAGGAGAGCTCCCGGCCGGAAAAAACCTTAGACAGGACTGGGAAAAACCTTGGACAGGGCTGGGAAAAACCTTAGACAGGGCTTTCCTTCCTCCCGGTGCGCGGAGCTCCCTCGTTCGGCTCAAGACCCCCAATTCTCAGTGACTGCGGTTCCTGAGCTGAGGCCAAGCGCCCTCCGTGCCCAGCACATCCCCAGAGCAGCCCCTGTCCCCCGGGGCCGCCCGGAGGAAGGCGCTCTCCGCCCGACACAATCCGCCGGGCGCATCCCCATGGATGGACCCCTGCTTTGTCCCGGGGTTCACTGGCGCAGGAAGGCGGCGACAGCCCAAAAGTCCTTGCCTGAAGATCAAGGCGACACCAGCAGAGCGGTTCAGCCACACACAAGTTAAATCCAGGCAGGAAGTGCTCGCGGGGAAATTCCCAGGGCAGGTTTCCCTGGATTCAGAGCGTGCACTTGAGAGGGGCCAGGAGGTGGAGAAAAAGGACTGGGCTGATTTGGCTGCAGCTACAGTGGGCCGTGGAAAACACCCAGGAACGGTGAGGAGAAGCAAATCCTGAGCGGGGCGTGATGAAACCACCCACGGGAAGAAAATGAACCACGCTGCTGGCACGAGTGAGCAGGACGAGCTCAGCGCCAGCAAAAAAGGAACTTTGGAACTCTAAAGATACTGGGAGCTCTGTCTGGGTCTCTCTATCACTGCAGACACCTGCCCTCCGACCCACCTGGATCCTGCTTCAGCAGAGAACGGCTCCAGCTGCACTTTAATATTAACTATGACTATCTAGAAAGTTCAAAAGAATCATCTTTTGTCATGCCCAGGGAAAAAAAGGAATCAGCTGAATTATGTATAATTTATTGTGTTTTAAGTGTAATATAAATTATATATAGTATACGCTAATTTTCCGAGGGGTTCTAGACTGCATTTTTTAAACATAACATAAATTAATAACATATCGATTATTTAATTGATATATAATATTTTAAGTAATTTTTCTGTTTTACGCATAAATCATCTTTACTAGCATGGCCAGGGAAAACAGCATACCCTTAATGTGAAACAACACTGTAACTTCAATTAACCTCTAATACTTCCCTTTTACACTTCATTTGACCCGCGAGCAGCATTACTCATCCCAGAGAGCAATTCTGGTTTCCTTCTCCGGGCTTGGCCAGGGGTCAGCGGGTGCCTGAGCGCCCTCGGGGGCTCAGGGCAGGAGCACCCCCGTGGCCCGGGGGGATTTTCCCGGCGCGGCCGGGGATTCCCGGCGGGGCTATCGGAATTCCCGGGGGGCTATCGGAATTCCCAGCGGGGCTATCGGGACTCCCGGCGGGACTATCGCGATTCCCGGCGGGACTATCGGGATTCCCGGCGGGATTATCGAGACCCCTTGCGGGGCTATCGGGACTCCCGGCGGGGCTATCGGGACTCCCGGCGGGGCTATCGAGATTCCCGGCGGAGCTATCGGGACTCCCGGCGGGGCTATCGGGACTCCCGGCGGGGCTATCGCGATTCCCGGCGGGATTATCGGGACTCCTTGCGGGACTATCAGGACTCCCGGCGGGGCTATCAGGACCCCCGGCGGGGCTATCGGGTTTCCC
>VZTB01004756.1:208786-276334 GCA_013397245.1 Thryothorus ludovicianus
CAGCGAGAGAAAATAATGCAGGCATTGAATTAAAGCCTTTAGAGAAATTAAAATATAATAAACACCACAGACATGAAGTAGAAGTTTTAGTTCTAAGTAAGTAGGAATATACTTTAAGTGCCTTAAGAGAGTAAAAAGCCCTAAAGCCTGGTTTAAAGTTCAGTAACTTAGCTCTAGACATAACGAAAACATAGCAGAACATTGCTTGCATTCCTAGATAAAATAGATAGAACCATTTACATGAATGGATAAAACTATATGTGTAAATTATGTGTAAGGATTAAAACTACTTTTGTACTTTGGAATTAAGCTTTGATAGGTGTAGGAAGAATGTTCTAGAATCGTGTTTTTAGCTGATTGGATGATTTATTAATAAAATCCCTGGTATTGGGTTGAGAAAAGAGGATGAAGAAGAGAAGATGAAGATGAAAGGTATGGAAGCTGCTGTTGCTGCTGCTCAGGACTCTGTGCCAGAAAGCTTTAGCACAGACTTTAATACTCTGATCTCTTTGCCTTTGAGACTGACCTATTCATGCAATAAACAACTTTACAGCAACCAACAACTACTTGTCTCTGAAGACCCAGAGCCATGAAAAACTCAACAGTGGTTAAAACAGTGATGAGGGTTTGTCTGATCTGTTTGTTACTTCTTTCACAGCCAACATGCCAGTGTCCAGAATGCGCATGAGGCCCTGGTTGGAAATGCAGATTGATTCCAATCAAATACCAGGACTGATATGGATTAACAAGGTGAGGCTGCTTTGTACTGTTACCATTCTTATTAATACTACTTGTCTATCATTAACAATCCTCATTCTTAAATGGCACTAAACAAGTTCAAGATCATAAAGGAAAAGATATGGAGAAAACGTGACAGCATTATGTTTAAAAAGCAACAGTTTTTGTTTGCAGAAAAGGTAGCTCTGGTTGGTACACAGTAGAGTAGTTCCATTTTCCCCTCAGAAAATTCCCAGGTGGGGAACGATAAATTGCAATGAAAACACTCTGAGTATGTTGGAGAACGAAGAAACCTTCAAAGTCTCTTTTAACTCCTGCTGCTCATTGAGCCAAGTCACCTCCTGTCCCAGATAAGCAGCTGCTGTTATACTCCAGTTGCTGCCATTTTTAAGATGTGGCTTGAAAGAAATGTTGTATTTTTTGGTCTGTGAGGCAAATCTCTGTTACCAGGGTGTAGCACAGGTCAAGATCACTGAGCTTATTGAACCAAGACTCTGATGTTTCCATATCCATCCCAAGAGAATATTTAAGCCACATTTTGATTGCTGCAGGATCTTATAGGCAACTTAAAAAAGGGATTCTCTGACAAAATGTATCTAGAAAAAATTCTGTAATTTATGACATACTAAAGGGTTAGATGTGATGTATTGAAATTTTTCTGGGATAAAGTTAATAATATTGCTCACTTCTACTATACTGTAGCACCTTTGGGCTTTTTTCCCAGTTTCAAAAACCATAAAAAGCATTAAATGTCACGAACAAAATAGATGTAACAATGGATATTTAATAAAAATATAGATTAAATAGCCATTGTAGTTATATGCCAATAGTTATAACCCCTCCTGCTCTAAAATATAGAGCAAGGCAGATTGTAACATTTCTGAGCTGAGAACTCTGATTAAATCCATCATTCCAAACTGGCATGTGATGTTTCTTTTTTAATTCAAATCTCTATTGGTTTAATTTCAGGATAAGAGGATATTTCAGATCCCATGGAAACACGCAGCTAAGCACGGCTGGGACATGGAGAAGGATGCCTGCCTTTTCCGGAGCTGGGCCATTCATACAGGTGTGTGCTGCCTCTGCATTCCCATCTCACTGCCTTAAACAAGGCACCTTCTTGCCTTGACTTACACTGGCACATTAACTACTGAAGTGTATGTCAGAAAAAGAAATGTTGGTATCTTTTGGTGGAAAAAAGCAGCACTGGAGAGTCAAAAATACACAACCCATCTCTTATTTATAGGAAGGTATAAAGAAGGTGAGAAAGATCCTGATCCAAAAACCTGGAAGGCAAATTTCCGCTGTGCCATGAATTCCCTGCCTGACATTGAAGAAGTGAAGGATAAAAGCATCAACAAGGGCTCCTGTGCTGTCAGGGTTTACAGGATGCTGCCACCCTTGACAAAGCATGAGAAGAAAGGTAAACCCTTGGCAATCCAGCTGGATTACACTGGCAAATAGCACTTAATGTCCTGCTCTTTGTAAGCAGGGGTAACAGAGCTGTTGGTAGCACTGGTGCTACTGGGCTTGCTTACTGGTAATTGCTGGGAACAGCTTGTACAAACAGTTAATTTTATCCCAAATTCCTTAAACATGCCTAAAGGCAGCATCAGGGGGTCATGGGGACTGGCTGATGCTGTCAGTAGTTGAGCTTGCTGGGCAGGTTTCAAGGCTGCAAGAGCTCACCCTTGCCTAAAATGTGCAGCCCTTTCTCACATTCGTCTTATTTTATTTCACAGAAAGGAAGTCAAAGTCTTCAAGAGAAGCAAGAAACCGGAGCAAGAGAAAGGTATGTGTCTGTAGAGGCAGCTAAAGGGGCTAGAGGTTTTGGTGGTTTTCTTTCTTAACTTTTTTTCATATGGGAACCTGCATGTGCTTAGACAAGTCTTTCATGCTTTACCCTTGTTTTTGTAGTGTTTTGAAGAGACGAGCCTGAAAGAGTCAGCAGAAAGCTTAACCAACACTCCTTTGCCAGATGACCACAGTAGCTACACCATTCACGACTATGCAGGGCAGGAAGTGGAGGTGGAGAGCGCAGCCATCACCTTAGGTGAGACACTGGGCTTAGCTCTGAGCTGAGCACAAAGTGCTGTCGTGCTAAACCCACGGTCAAAGATGACTCTTGGGGCTGGGGCAGCTGCAGTGTCAGACTGGCAGGGAGCAAACAGAGGTGCATGTCTCTGTCCTGTGAGTGCTGACTCCTGGTGCACCCCACAGACCTGTCCTCCTGCGAGGTGAGTGGCTCCCTGACTGACTGGAGGCCAGCAATGGAAGTCACCATGGCTGACAGCACCAACGACCTCTACCAGCTCCAGGTGTCTCCCCTGGCTTCCTCCTCTGAAGGTGAGTATTTCCTTTTTCCTATCCAAGTCTTTCACTGGTCTGCTGGATGCAAGGCAGCAGCATGGAGGAGTGCCTGGGCCAACAGGAGAAACAAGAGCTGTTTTGTAGAAAAAAGAACCCTCATCTGATAGACTTGGGAATTTGGAATTACCAAACCAACCAGGGTGCAGAAGGGAAGAGCTGGCACATGCCACCTGCCCATGGGTGAAAGGCTCTGAAAGGCCACCTGCTCCAACAGAGATGGTGGAGGTAGCCATGCTTCCCACTGGGGAGATAAATGATTTACATACATATATCAGAGTGGTTCTTCACATGGGGTGCAAATCATCTTCCTCCTATCATCTCCCACAGCAAGTGGGCTCTGCTCTGAGTGCTGGGGAGGCATCTGAGCTGGCTGGAGCCCTGCACACAACGTGCAGTTGTTGGAAAGCATCAGAGATGAAGGGCTGTGAGGAGTCTGGGGTGGGCGTGAATAAAAAGCAGTCATGTTGTGTTACAAGAGAATATGAAGCAGGTTCTGTGGTGAGGAAACAGAAGTATGAGGGCTAAAAGTTGACATCTATGTTTTCTTCCTTTTTTTTTTATGTGCTTACGAAACAGTCACAGACGAAGATGAAGAGGAAATAAATCGGGATATTTTGAAGGTAAAACCAGCCCTTCTGGTCAGAATAAAAAGTTGTCCAAAGTTGTTTGTACCAAAGAGAGGAAGGGAAGCAGGTATCTGATCCAATCTCCTGTAGCTGATCGGCTGAAAAAGATCTCTAACATACACTTTCTTAATGAGGAAGCCTGAAAAATTAAATGTAAAAAGAAAGCTGCTTTGCAAATACGAACTGGAGAGGACACACCCATGGAAATATTTACAGGTCATGTGAAAGTCAGAGGAAATTACTGAGTACTGCTAGGAGTAGAGGTTCATAGAATCACAGAATCCTTAAGGCTGAAAAAGATCTCTAAGACATCCAATCCAACCATCAGCCCAGCACCACCACCATATTCATTAAACCATATCCTCTAGTGCCATATCCTCATGTTTTTTGAAAACTTCCAGGGATGACTCCACCACTTCCCTGGGTAGCCTGTTCCAATACTTGACAGTCCTTTCCATGAAAATTTCCTCCCTAATATCCAATATAAACTTCCCCTGGCACAACTTGAAGCCATTTCCTTGATCTCAGGTTGTTGTATTACTGTCTGCAGAGATCCTCTAGCCTTTTCTATATTGCCCTTCCTCCACCTCTGACATGTTTAGCTCCTAATCTGCATTTCCAGACATGTCAGGCTCATCTCACTGATAAGACAGAAAAGGTGCTCCAGCCCTTGCTGTTTTGCATTAATTTTTTTTTAAACTGTGACAAAGCAAGTTTTATATAACTTAGCATGAGAAAAGAGAATTTGATCTTGTTGCTTGCCTGTCTTCTAATTAAGGGCAAGTAATCAAACCTTGCACCCACAGCAGGAAGGAGCATTTTTTACCATCTCCATCTTCTCTTCCAGCTGTTTGGAGCAGCCCAAGACTGGCACAACACCAGCATTGGGGGGAAAGGCTTTCTCACCAACGAGTCAGGGACCCAGAGCCTGTGCAGCACCTACAGCTACAAGGAGCAGGATGAGGACATCGACACGACATCAGGTAAGGCACTAACTGGGAGGCAGCAAAGAAAATGGAGGAATTCACCATCCTTGTGTTCTGAGATTTCCAAGCAGCCTGTTGGAAGGGTGTAAGGAATTTGTTGACAAAAAGGAAAAGTCAAAAACATCTCCAGTACAGATTTCAGGGTTATACATGTGTAAGTTAGGTGAGCTTTTGGGAACTCCTTGGAATATTACTGAAGAATTTCCTCTAGCAATAGCTTAAATGAAACAGCTTCATAATAGAAAGTGCTTGATGTATTTTAGGAAAATAATAGTCTAAAGTACTTACTTTCATCTGAGAAATCTTTCAGTTTTTGATATTTATTTTTAATATATCTATACACAATTTTGCTCTTGGTGCATTAATTCAGTGCCCATTCTTGGTTCCTTTTATCTAGGCGAGATGGATTTCAGGTTCTTTGACCAGAAAAGCAGCCTAGACATCTCCTGGCTGGATACAGTGAGGCCGTCAATGCAAGTCATTCCCTGTGGATTGTAAAACCTTGGCTTCTTCCAACCACAAACTCCTCTTGGATAGAGGCTTCAACAAGCACCAAAAGAATGGAAGAAATCTTTTGTTACTGACTGAAGGAAGGAAGTAGCTTTTCTATTCCGTTTCAGCTGTAGGCCTGAAAAGGTTAGCATGAAAAACATCATTATCAATGTAAAAAACCCATCTTGCTAGCAGGACTCTGGCACTGAAGGTGCTCTGCTGCTCCTCCCACCTTATTGCTCTGGAGGTGAAGCTTTTGCTGGAAGGTGTCACTGTGCCATGGAGTCTGACCTGGTGGGGTACCACAAGCCTGGGGAGCAGGTTGCCATCCTCCCCATGTGTGGTGTGATGGGCACTTTACCCACAGAGTGCTTAGAGAAGACACTGCAGATACGTCTCTGACCTGTTAGTTTTGGTTGCTGCTTACCTTTGCTACACTGGTGACATTGAGCTTAACTGTCATTACACTTCCACAGAAAAATTACAATAATGGGCCATCTCTTCTTTGATTTACTCCATCATATAGCTCATCTTTCAGACCTTTCAAACTCTGCAAGTAGACCATTAAAATGTGAAAATTCAGTTTAGGCTTTGCTTCCACCTAGTCCTTTCCCCACGTGCACTCACAGGATGATCTCTGCCGTAGGCATGCCCTATCCCTTCCCTCAGACGAGTTCAAGAGCTGCTGTGTGAAACAATTTTGCACTGATAGGGGCAGAGCTCTTTATTTTACCATGCCTTTTGCATATTCCTTCTGGCACTATGTGGGGATTCCTCCAGTACTGCTCATAAGCTGTAACATCCCACAGATCCTCTGGATGAGCATGTGCAGTGAGTGCTGGATGGAGGAGGTTGTAATTTGTGTGTGTGTAATAGATAGGAATCAAATCACTAAGCTGTAACAGACTATTTTCTTGTACAATTTATTTTTGTATATAAAGTGTATATTTGTTTTAATAAAATGTTTTATATATTACATGTTTACTTTTTCTCATGGAAGAGCTCTGAGGACACATTCCAGCTTCCTTGAAAATACCCAAACAGATGTGCTGTCGAGACAGTTGGAGGGGTTTTTTCATGACTCATGAAAGCACAAAGAATTTAGTTTGCTTTCATTCTCTACCCCCTAGCCTCTTCTAAGTGCAGCTGATGGGTGGAATCCTACATGGAAGGGAAGGGGAGTCCTGGTGCTGTGCATTGCAGGGTAGTTGGTTTGTATTTGTCACCATCTGCCAGCCAGACCTCACTCAGAGCAAGGTTATAGGCTACTCTAAAAAATCCTGTACAGCAAGTCCCTGCTGTGGATGTTCCTATCAGCAATACCATTGGCTTCTGGGATTAGATGAGCACTGAAGCCCTTGTTAAATACCTCAGGTTTGCCTAAAAAGAAAGCACAGGCACAATTCAGAAGGCAAGGGGAAAGCAAGCTGGTTTTCCCCTGAATATTTGATTCATTTGCTGTACTTCATGCTGTAATGGTCCAGTGTTGCATCACGTGTGGCTGGATACAAGTGAGGCTGAGGCAGGGTGTGAGAGCCACAGCCACTGCCTGGAAAACCCCTGTCCTGTGCTGGGGAATAACTTCATTCTCTGGGCCAGAGCCAAGGAGAATACTGGGCTGCAGGAGAGGAAGACCCAGCCCAAAGGGCTGGAACAAAGGGGACATTTCCTACTGCCTTTGGCACAGGCTTTGCTGCAGCCTGACCTATGGGGCAGATGTGAGGCTTACTGAGGGAAGAGGGAAATTGAGAGCCAGGTCATGGTCTCAAATGCGGCACAGTAAAGTGGAGGGGCAGTTGTCCTGTTAATCATTAGCCAGCCCTCCCTGGCACCGCCGGAGGCAGGGGAGCCCAGGAAGCACCCTGGGCAGAGAGCAGCTTCTGGTGACCTCATCCTGGCCCTGCAGGGTGGCAGCTCGGAGTGTGGGGACTCTGCTGTCCCCACAAAGCTGTCACACCCCCTGGCAGGGTACCTGGCCTGAAGGTCCACATGTTGGGAATCCCCTCCAGCTGGGAACCACTGAGGACCTGGGCTGCCTAAATCACACACACCTAAAATCCTGCAGATGTGGAGCAGGAACATTTTGTGCACAAGCAAAGAAATCACCCAGCAGATTCTCATCCTTCCAGTATCTAAAGTGAGCTTATAAAAGAGACAGCAGCTTTTAGCTGGGACAAACAGTGACAGGACAAGGGAGTATGGCTAACTGACACAGGGTAGGGTTGGACTGAACAGATGTTGGGAAGAAATTCTTGGCTCTGGAGGATGATGAGGCTCTGGCACAGGCTATTCAGAGAAGCTGCCCCATCCCTGGAAGTATTCAAGGCCAGGTTGAGAGGGGCTTGGAGCAATCTGGTCTAGTGGAAGGTGTCCATGCCCAAAACAGGTTGGAGAAAAATGAATTTTAAGGTCCCTTCCAGCCCAAACCATTTGATGCTTCTGTGATTCTGTGACCAGATCTGTGTTCTGGTCAGCTGCAGCAGCAGCTTCTGCCAGGGAAAGAATGTGGGGCTGCAGAGCTACCTCTAGCCCTGGGGCAGGACCCCAGCACAGCATCACCAACACAAGGAGGAAATCAGTTTTAAGAGCCCTTGCAAATTTACCACACATGGGGGAAGGGGGCAGGAGAGAGATGGGAAACTTTCTATGATGCAAAAATTGCTAAAAATAAGGTAGAGACTAATTCACCCATTCATGCATTAAAAGGGGCACACTTTTCACAGATATGCTCACATGCAAAAAAAATACCCAGGACTGAAAAGTTCACAGATAAGAAGTTAGACCAAGATTTGGGAATAGTAGAAAGTAGCAGCAAGTGCCTCACACCCAAGGACATGCTCCAAGACTATTTGATCAGGATGTGGGAAATGCCTCCCCTTGTTACCTGCCAAAGTACCTGCACGTCTGACTGCATGCTGGGTATTTCACCAGTGAAAAGTGGTGAAGTCCTGTGACAGAATATGGTAGTTATTCAGCTATTGAAGCATCTGGATGGATAAATTCCACCCCAAGTATATATTGTCAGTTTTGTTGTTTTGAACTCTCTGGGAGGGGAAGAAAAACAGAGTGGTGCTCTCCAGCTCAGGAATGGGGTGACTTGGGGCTGCTGTGCTGAGCTGATGCCTGACTGGCAATTCCATCACCTCCAGGGCAGGTAGGACTAGAAGAAGCAACAGACTAAAGAGACTTTTAGGTTACTTGTACACAGAGGAGCATCATCAACTCTCTAAGGTAAACTCCCTGCACAGGCTATGTGACGGAAATAGTTTTAAATCTTGAAACTGTGTTTTTCTGAACTTGCCTATCCCAATCAAGCTCTTCAAAAACCCAGTAAACGTCTATTGGAATAGGAGTTTTCACCTGTGACATGCACACAGCTAAATTCAACTGGGAAGTATTCACATCCCAGGGGGGCAGGTCCTTGGCGAGAGCTGCTCAGCCTCTTCAAACACAGCCAGAGCAACAAAGGAAGGTTCCTATGGGCAGGGCTGGAAGGCAAGCAGCTCTTGTGCTATGACCTTTGCATGACAGAGAGAAAGATCTAAAGGCAGTGCAGCTGTTGTAAAAACAGAAATAACTTCTCTGAGGTGGAAAACAAACAGGAGTCACTTGTGTAATCACTGGTCATTTAGGAGAAGAATGGAGCTACTGCTGCAGGCTTGGAAGGCTACTCCAGCAGAGGCTTTCCATCACCTACCCCATCACTTGCAGCTCACTTGTAAGCCTTGAAACCATTCAAAAACAAACTAAAAAAATCCCTATATTTAGCTTTAGAGCCTTGGACCATCAACAGGACCATCTCAGAAACACATCCTGTATGTAGGAAAGTTCTGCAGCATCTCAAGCACAGATTCTGCATTAAGGTGGAAGAAGCTGCTGGTTTATGCCAGCAGAGGTTTTCAGTACTGCAGAGACAGATCTCACACATCTGGAAACTGAAGCTCTCTCCAGGGAAAACCTGGGACCTGTAAAAAAGGAGTTGTTGCTTTCCCCTCAGTTTTTGTCCAAATGGATTCTTAATGAGTGGCTCAACAGTGCCTGGAGGAGCCTCTGGCAGTGGCACCTCCCGCAAGCTTTGTCTGCCAGGCAGTGGAGCCTGCAGTTATCCTTTCACCTTTATTTGCTGTGGGGATTGAATCCTGATAATCACACACATTTCCAGGCAGTCACATGATTTACAGTATCACACCTGGAGTGGATAGCTGTGCTTCAGGCCACAGATATGAATTTATAACTGCAAAAAACAGTGGAATATTTATTTGTGGTGCAAAGGTAAACTCTTGTCTAGAAAGTAACCAGATGTCTTGGACTACAAACATTTCTCTGCTGTTGAGAATCATTCCTCGTCTCCAGTTCCACAAGGGTCCAATTTCCCCCTATATTTGTAAAAACACAACACAAGAAAGACAGAAAGTTTCTCAGGGCAAAAACCTCTCTCAGAGGCTTGGGAGGGCCAAGGAAGGAAGTGTGATCTATAGAAAAGTTAATATTAGAGCTTGGGTGGGGAAACATCTTCCCTAGAAAGGGAGATAGGGAGGAAGGTCACATTTTCATGGACCAATTGTATCTAAGTTGTGTTTTCCCTTTCACCAATTGCTTCAGTCCACTGCTTAAGCCCTCTCTCATCACAGTGCTGCACTTCAGAGATGCCATTTTTTCTCCACATTTTTCTATCCCCTTCAATATTTCCCTCACTGTTAACTCATCCCTGTTCATCTCCAGCCCTTCTATGTGAGAAAAACTCCAAGGCAAGAATAAAAGTAATAATAAAAACAACAATAAAAGCTCATTTGTGCAGCAACATGGTGCCCCAATTACTTGCACTATGTCATTCCCCAGTAACCTTTGGTCTCATTTGTCCTGATAAGGTCAGGATCTGAATGCTGTCAGCGTGGTTCCCTGCAATGCACTCTGTCCTAGCAAAGCTTCCCCAGAAAAGGGAGGAGCTGGGAAGACATGGGAAAACTTCCCTGCCACTAGCTGAACTCTCAAAGGCATATCAACCCAAGCCAACAGAAGTCATAAACTGCCTAAAACCTAGAAAATATGCTCATCCTGCTGGATTTGGTCACCAACTGGATATGAGCAGAGATGTCACACACAGCACGAAGGACTCAGGGTTGCCAAGCATGAACATTCTCAGCCCACTGACTGCCTTGCTGGCCATGGTGGAAGGCAGATCACAGGAAGCATGACAGGAGGGTGGGGTAGCCAGGAGGATCTGTAGCCACAGGGCTCAGAGATGAGGAGGGCCAGGGACTGGGCCAGGAGCAGATGAGATGACCCATCCAACCAAAAGCTCTCTGTGCCAGGAGTTACCAGGGTCTGTCTCGGCATGAACACCAGGGCAGTTACCATCCATTCTGGTGTACAAGGCTGGAAATCAAAGTCAAGACAAACGTGGGTGAAACAGGCACTAGAAAACAGCAGGAGATATCCAGGAGTGAGGAGTCTGATCTGCAGATTTCAAAAACAGAACAGCAAATCCAGCCTCTCTCCTTGCCTTTTGACAGCTGACACAAACAGTGTGGCTCTCCTCAGCCTTTTTGACTTCAGTTGCTCATGATTTATACAGAAACCTCACCACGAAGCCTTTGAAGAGCCTGGCAGTCAGCACCCAGCCAGCTCAAGATGTCAGTGGGTGAGGGGTGAGATGCTGTCACAGCCCACGCAGCACAGACCAGCATCTCACAGCTCATCAGTGTCTCCCAGCTGCCACAAACCAGCAGGGAGGAAAGGTTGAGCTGGTGGCCCACCAGGGTGCCAGGGCACCCAGCTCCTGGGCCAAAAGAGCAGCAAAACACGTTAGCACATGAGCATCCTGAGCTGTGATGAGAGGGCGGGTGCTCAGCTGTGAGATGAGCTCACCCCTGTTGTGCAGTAACAGTGTCACACTTCAGCCAGGGACTTCTGCCTGTTGTGCTTGTTCCCCATCACACCACACACTGTGGGTCACAGCATCAAAACTGGGACAAGCCAAGATGTGTCCAGCATCTTCTGGGGACCTTCCAGGGGAATTCAGCTTCAATAGCATTACACGACAGCCTGAGCACAAACAGCTGCCTGCCAGTCACAGGCAGAGGGAAGGACTTTGTTTGATCTATTTGTATGGATCAAAGGTTGAAAACACAAAAACAAAGGAGTGGTAAGAGGCAGGTTCTCAAAGGGAGGAGGAAGAAGAAGGGTCTGAGGAACTCTGTGCAACCATAAAATAGCTGGAGGTTTTGCTCCTTTCAAAGCATGGGTGGTTTGGCATTGATAGCACAGAGAATGAAGGACAGAAAAAAGCATAAGAATGCTGGCTCTAATTCAAATTGAATTGAGCACAAGCATTACACATATCAGCTATTTGTGAGCAGGGCTATTAAATAACAAGAGCCAGGTGAACCACAGCATATCCACTAAGTATGCACAGTCCCAACATCTCCATTGCAAGAATATGTTTGTTCTTTCATCAGCTTTCACCGACAGTCTTCAGGCATCAGAAACTAACTGGGAAGACAAGTCCAGACTGGTACAGCTTTGTTTTCACCAGCTTTACTGCTGAAGAAAGCAGACAGAGCAGGGAGCAGAGTGGGGACTGTGCTGGCCTGTTCCAGCCTTGTGGCTAGTTATTTTTAACAATTCTGGAGGGATATGGCATAGATTACTAGTAGCAATATTTAAGATCAGCAAGTGAACCACGTTAGACATCTATATTTCACATAAAAATAATAATTCTGTGTTGTATCCAAAAGCTGCCATTTCTACCCAGGGCAATCCTTTACCATCAGCTTTGGAGGAGCATTACTGTAATTTCTCTTGCCTAGACCCTTTTATCCCATGCTTCTGTAAGCCCCTAAACAGGCTTCCCACAGAGAAACATGAGGAGCTTTGCTGGAAACATGGACTGAGCTCCTCAGTCCCACCCCTAATGAAGAGCTCAGCTCACTTCACTCCAGTATTTTATTTGCATTAAACAGGTAACAAATATTCTACCTAATCAGCACCCTGAGAGAAGCAGCTCACCAAGGTGCTTGATTACAACGCATGCACCTTTAGGTAACAGGAGCATCTAGGGGTTAAAGAGTGGGAACAGCCCTTGACTTGCTCACAGGTATGAGGAAGCCTCGAAATAACATTTTTCTGGGTTCCGTTCTGGGTGACATCTCCTTCCACTGCCAAGGAGTACAGCCAGGCTGAGTGGATGTCCTACCAAGGCAGTGCCTCCAGAATCAGGAATGACTCTGCTCTAACAGCTTTTGCAGGAAAAACATTCCTGGAGAAAAAGAGGCTCAGTAAGGAACCTCATTGCTCTCTCCCTGACAGGAGAGTGGAGCTAGGTGGGGATCAGCCTCTTCTCCCAGGTAATAAGTGATAGAACAACAGGAAATGGCCTCAAGTTGTGCCAGGGGAGGTTTAGATTGGATAAAAGGAACAATTTATTCATGGGAAAATGTTGCCAAGGCCTGGAAGGGGCTGCCCTGGGCAGTTTAATGGTGGGCCGGACAGTGCTGGGGCAACAGTTGGACTCCATGATCTCAGAAGGTTTTCCAGCCTAAATGATTCTGGGATTCTGCAGCTACATACCCCCACAAGTGGGATGGAGGCAGGACCTCCTCCTTGTGACGAGGAACAATTTGCTCCCTAAGCCGTGTTTGAAGGCTGAGGACTCATGTTGGTGTTTCTCTGTTTTAGAAATTAGGAGGTATCTGCAGAAGTGTTGGGAGCCACCAGGGTGACAGGCGGCAGGGGCTGTACTCCCACCTCCCACAGCCTCAGCTGGAAAGAGCCACCCCATCATCACCATGACCTACTCACATGACCTTTTTAAAGACAAGAAGGAAGATGCTGGTCCTCCAGTTTGTTTCCTTTTTCTTTCAGAGCAGGACCTGGTGAGATGTGAGTGCAGGGACCCAGGCGTTGCCCTCAAAGTGGAAAGGATGTGTGGGAAACCCACTGATGCCCTCCCACACACAGGATGGGCACAGCACCCACTCACTGCTCCTGTCACAGGAAAGAGCCTGCAAGGGCTCATCTGCAAACTCTTCACAGAGCAACAACCCAGGGGTGGCCACACCACCTCTGTGGCAGAGTTTCACAATGAACTTGCTGCGGTTCAGCAAACCTCAGGCACCTTGCATTTGGGGAATAGGAACCTCAGCCACCAAGATCTGCAGGATGTGAGCCCAGCTCTGCAGGAAAATGAACTTGCCAGAGTGTCAAAACTCAATAAAAAACCTCAAGAACTTGGCATTCAGGACACATCCCCTGCTGCAGGCACCCCAAGCTGACAAGTGCCTACTGGGGTATCCCACTGTGTACCATGAAGAGCCAAGCAAAGCTTTTTGCTCAGCAAAATAAACTCAGAAAATTGAGGAAAAACTATGAGAAAGGCTCATGCTGCACTTCATAACAAGCAGCCTCTTGCACCTCTGCTAAGCAAACCACCACTTCCTGAACAGAGGTGTCAGGCATGAAATATTTCACATGCTGGAGCAACCGTCACCGTCTGCTAAGTGACAAACAGAATTTCAGCCTTTCCTGGTATTTAATGCATAAATCAGGGTGTGTCCTGTGTGTCTGTTTGTGATTCTGTAATAGAAAACTCACTGTCTTGCTTGGGGAAGCCACAGCAAAAATGTTTGTATAGCCAGTGTAGATTTAGCCTAAATGACTTTCTAGCCAAGAGTTTCTATAGTTTGCAGTCTCATCCTGCTGCTGCAGCAGCACTGCCAGAAGTATCTGTGGGAATCAGGTAAGGCCATGTCTGAAGAGCCAAGAACATGTTTCCTTTTCCCCATTTATCCATGGATTTACCCATTGCTTCCACTCCACATCTCACCAATGGGAAATGTAACTCATGAGCTCCTAGCAGGCTGATCTCTGAAGAAGCATTTATTTTTGTTATTATCCCTCCAGGCACTCATTGACTATCCCACCAATTCCCAAAAGTGCCAGCAGCCAGTGTGGTCTGGGGCCACCAAGTCAGCTCTAGTTCACACAGCCTTTTCTCTTTAGGCTTCCACATGGAAATACACCAAGAGAAGCACACTCAGAAGATGGAAGGAAAGGATTCTCCCCTCCACCTAGAACACAGCAGACCACATCTAGAACACTAGATATGCCCAGTTTTGTGTCCTTCCAATACAAAAGAGACACTGACAAAATGGAGAAATAAGCCTCAAGAGCCTGAAGCCACCAGCACAACAAGGACTCTGAGTCCTGGCCGAGAGAAGAGTTGTTCTGCTGGAGGAGATGCTTTGGGGGCTCACAACACTCTTGTGCCAGGGGCTTATTGAGGGAGCAGGCCCAGGCTCTGCCCAGGGTGCATGGCAGGAGCACAAAAGGCAAGGGGGACAAGGGGCAAAAGCTGGAATAACAAGTTTAGCCAGGGTATTACGGGATGTTTCTTCCTGCAAGGTCAGCCAAACAGTGGAACAGCTCACGAGAGGCTTCCCAGATTGGAAACAGCTCAGGGCAACTTGGTCTGACCTAGCAGCTGACCACAAGCAGGATCCTGGAGCACAGCCCTCCTGAGGTCCCTTCCCAGGCAAATTATCTCACAAGCTAATTCTGCCGTGTTCTTCATACAGAAACCAGATCTTTGCAAGTGGTGCAGCCCACCAGAAGCTCTCTGATTTTCCCCTCCTGCTTAGTGCACTGATTTACCACCTGTTTATCATCTTTCTTTGATCAGCAGCCCGCTTCAGACCATACTTAGAGAGGAGCTGTTGTCCTGTTTGATTTTGGTGATGTTTCAGTTAAGGTTTATGGCAAGCCTCTTGCCAGACACAGGAATACCACTATCAGGATCTGTTCACTCACTTGTTGTATGTTTGTTTGCTGCACAAGTTCAGCAGCATAGAGCTCCCAGCAACATAAAGAACCCATCCATATCAGCTCCAACAGCAGAGCTGAATCCCAACAGAATGTACATGGCACTTCTACCAAAGCCTTCCACACCACCTATGGCATTCTGTACTCTAAAGTGCTGGCTTAATATCTGCTTTATCACACTCCAAAAAGACCCAAGGATTGTAAACTTATTATCCAAGGAAAGATAAAACATCAATAACTAAAAACACCCTCCTCCCCAAAACCAAGAAATACTGGACCAAAAGCTCCAACTGAACCAGAAGGGATGAATTACCTTCACAGGCTGGGACTGCTGCTGGAAGATGTAGAGGTCCATCTGCTTCCCTGTTTCTGGCACCAGAGGGACAATGAGAGCACAGCCATTCTGCAGAGCCCTAAGAAGCCCAGCCTGCTCTGGGCTCTGATGTATCACAGCTGGGATCACAAGTGCTTTCAATTTCTCAGGAATTTATTTTCTCAAATGATCTTGATTCAAGAACTAAAGCCCAGGAGGCCCCTTGCCCTCTACAAAATGTGAAAAAGCTCTGTGAAGGCAATTTTAATGTGCATTATTGCTAAAATGTGCCACAGTAGACAATTCCTCATTTCCTACTGAAGAATATAGGAGTGGAGTGTAATTGGCACAGATGAGTTACAAAGAGGAAGTTGGTGGCTTGGAAGTTCCTTTTTTTTGCATGATATTCCCATTCACACCTAGTAGAGATTGCCTGTCCTCATGCTCCACTGGAACAGAGGAACAGGAAAAATAAGCACAGAAAACAAAAGAACATGCGCAGTAAAAGACAGGGAAAGCCAGAAATACAGAAGAAACAAAAAATAGAAAAGGAAAGTTGAGAACCAGTTGACTTCTACTATGAATGAACTAAAACAAAACCTAACTAAAACAAAAAGTTTCATTTTGAAAATGCAACACTTACTGTGCCAGAGACACATCTGTGCAGGCAGCTCCACCAAAATGTTTTCCTTGTTTTCCCCTACTTTTCAGAGCACTCAGTACTGCTCCTCAATTAGTTTGATTCATGCAAACCTGTGCCAACCCAAAGCACCCACTGCATGGAAACCAGTTTTACTGATCTACAGAGAGTAAAACAAAATTAAACCCAAAAATGACTGCAGCAGCTTTAAGCCACTTGCAGTTCAAACAAGATACAAACTTCCTTAGATGGAATTGCCTGATCAAGAATTACTAAAACTAGAGGGTCTGGGCTTACCTGCCCTTAATTCTTCTCCAATGTCTCAATAAATTAGTTTGGGATCTTCTCTCCAACCCCAGGATATCGGCAAACCAGTGCATCCCCACTGTCAGGACTGCACTTCTAGTATCTCTCAACCACTTCAACCCTTGGTAACAAGCTATGAAAATTTCAAATTATATCAGAGTATCTTTGCAGAGAGGAGCTGATGTGCTGCCAGCTCCCAGCCTGGCTCTGCTGCCCCTGGGAGCTCTGCTTCCAGATAAATGGATCTATTGGCTCCTTTCCCTTGCCCCTGTGCTAAATACCATCACTGCAAAGCCCTGGCTGATGGCAGGATGCAGCCACTGAGAAGTGCCCCTGGGTCAATTGCACCATGGAAAACCCCAGCGCTGAGCTCAGCTGAAGAGCTGCAGCTGCTGGTTACAACACTCAAATGCAAATGGAAATTAAAAAAACAACTTTCACGAAGTAAACAGCACGACATTGGAGCATGCAAAAATGCATCACAGCAGCTTTACTTCCTATTTCCTTTTTCTTACAGCTCTGAAAATAATAGCTGCAGAAGTCAGTGGGGCTTTTGTGGACAGTTGCTCAAGATCAGGCTGCTGTGGGACTGGTTGAACATTCAGGAGCCATGTACCACAGACCCACCACTTCCATATTCACTTCATCATTTAGGGTGGAAAAGCCCTTTAAGGACTATGGCCTTAAGAGCCCTTCAGATAGCATGGTGTAAATTTCTTACTCCAGCTTGTATTTTTTGTAGTCATTACAGAGGGAAAAATATGTAGAAAGGATAATAAACATCCTTCTGAAGAAAAAATGCAATAGGAACCTCAAAGATTCATTTAAAATAGCTCAAGTACGTCTTTGTCCAAGGCTCGGGAATCCTTGACAAGCAACTGGGAAGAGGGCTTGGAGACAGTGAAAGAGGCAGTGCTAGGAAACAGGAACTGAAGCAATATCTTCTGATGGGAAAAGAGAAGTGACTGGGATATTTCTCATCTGGTTTCATATCCAGGCACCTCCTTCCATGCACAATCACTCCTGCTTTATAATGGGTGGGAAAGTGAGAGGCTGGAGCCAGACCCCAGATTGCCCAGGGTATGGGGCTGATGGAACATCATCATGTGGGGACTGATTTATGAGGCACTTCTTATTTAAGAGAGAGTTTTTCTTCTCATACACAACCAGCAGGCTTCCATCAGGGATACTCATGCTTGATATGGTTGTAGCATCTGCATTACCTCTCTCAAAATATGTGGTTGTGTACATTTATTTTATAATTGCCAAATACACAGGAGGGTTATGTCTCTGCTTTCTTAGATTCACATATAAATAAACCACTTAAATATACCCCAGCACCACAACAGCCAGCAAACCTCTCTACACCCACGGAGACTGGGCTTGGTTTAATTTCCAACAACCCTGCCAAGTAGGGACTCCCCACTTCGTCCAATAGTAAGTTGTGGTGATGTACTTTGTTTAAAGACATGTTTGGAGAGGCTGTTTTAATGCAAGTGTTTCCTCAGTACCAATTTTTAACTCATAATTTCATCTATCAGCTGCTTCATAGGACCACAGAATGGCTTGGGCTGGAAGAGACCTTAAAGGTCATCTCATTCCATAGCCTGCCATGGGCAGGGACAGCTTCCACTAGACCAGGCTGATCCAGAGCCCCATCCAGCCAGGATTAGAACACTTCCAAGTCTCCCATTCAAAGCTTCACACCACTGGAACACAGGGAGCTGCTGGGGGTCCTGTGGTCAGTGGCTGGGGGCTCCCACCCAGAGCAGCTTTTTACCTTCCATCAAAGAGAAATCTGGTATGTCCAGAACCATGGGCTGATGCAAGATTTTGAGTGCAGAGGAGGAAAGCAGCACAGCTGGAAATGTGGGTAAATCACAGCAGAACATGAGGGATGGCTCCCACCATGGGGGGTGCTGAGTGTGACCTGAATCCATGAGTTCTTCTGTTGTGTCCCCATCTGAAAACAAAACAAAGATGATGCAATTTACCACAGGTTCATTTTTCACAATCTTTTATCAGAGTAATTTAGAAACACCAGCACTCTGGCGAGAGGCAGTATCGTGACTGAAATTAGCCTCACCTTGAAGCAGCCTGGGAAATATTAACCACAAACATGAAATGAATGTACCACAGCCACAGGGTTTGTTCTTTTTTTTTTTTTTACTTTTCTTAGGGTTGCTTCTTTTTTATTAGCTCATTAGCTAATGATACCTTTTATAAAGGTATTTGTAACACTGCAGAGAACTGAAAATTCCACAGGTGCATTTTATGCACTGCAAAATAGGGTTTCTTTCAGTTTACTGTCTTAAATTTGACCTTCGCGGTATCTCTTTTTTTTTTACTTTTGGTGTATTTTTGTTGTATGTATAATACTCACTTTGAAAAGAGCATATGTTATAATGGCATATGTGAACCAATGTCTTACATGTACAAAAAATTACTCCTGCCAACAATTTTGAGGACACTTAAACACTGAGATAGGTATTCTCCTATTCCAAAACATGATCTATTTAAATTCTTTTTCAACACTCTTAATTTAATTTTTTGCAGTGCAGCAGCCAAATAAGCTCTACATAATACCTGACTAGGGCATAGTACCTGTTTTTAGGATAATAGATCTATATGGACTCCCACAGATAGTTAAGTGAAGACCCAAAGCCTGGTGTGAGAATTGGTCCCTGGTTCAAACCTCCTTAAAAAAGTCTAAGAGCCCCAGAAGACCAAATAATTAAGATATAATGTATACATTCATGCCCTTGTGCCCATGGGAATATGAGATCTATTTTTCTAATTCATAAAAAATCCAATTTATAATGCAACAGGTTGTTCCAGGAAGGTTGAAACCTCAACACAGGGATGAAACTGGGATGAATTAATTCAGCAGAGGTTGGGCTTTATTTCATGTTAGGTAGAGGGAATTCCTTGCTGCGGGCTCCTGCCTTCAAGCATCTGGCCAATCAAATTTGGATCTGATAATGGTCTTGGTAGGGTCAGAATCTGCACACCAGTGAAGATAAATCAAATAGAAACAATGTACAATGTTGCTGCATTGGTGGCAGTTTTCTCAATGCACCAGTGGTATTTCTGTCTATAAGTACGGTGCCCAGAATCTTTCTCACATATTCTGTTTCCTTTATTATCATTTTAATAACTTCCTTTGGATTAAAGGATGATACCACCTCTATATTTTGAAAATCCCTGTTAGGAAACACTATCCCAGAGTAGTCATCACTCCTCCTTTCTTTTGTCTTGTTTTTAATTTTCATAGACTCATTAAATTTCTGCGAATGTCGATAAGAGTACTGACATTTCTTACACCACTTAGAAGGGTTGATACCCTTAGGTTGATAATTTCCTCTTTTATACTACTTATAACTAACATAATGACCTCTTTTTGTGATCTGCATTTTGCTGTGATTTGGTAAAATCTGGCACACACTGCCAACTCACAGCTTGTGTGTTGGGATTTAAAGGGCTTTGCTGAGTTCCTGTATGAGACTGCCATGCACTGGACTTCCACATTCACAAGGACTTCATCTTCTATAATACTTTCAGTATTTAATACTCTTTCTTGGAATGTAAGCAATAGACCAGGAAGTACCAAATTCCCTGCAAGCCCTGTCTTCCCAAAGGACCATTAACAAAGATTGCTTTTCTCCTCTGACTAATCTGCCTGTATTTGGATGGAGCATTTTGTACCTTAAGTGAACCTCTTAGAAGGGATCTCATCACAGGCAATATCTCAGGCTTTCCTGAAATACTTGCTCTTTTGGATCCTAATTCTATTCAGAGGACATTCAGGATGTTTTTCTCTGAAGCCACTCATCAATGCCTCTTTTCTTATAAACTGAGACTGAAATGTGCATCACAAGGATGGATCCCACTAAAGATTATGCAATTAGCTATAATAATGGTGGCTCCCTCCTGCAGTTACTTGTAAATGAGTTGATTTTCCAAAACTAAATATTCCATATATAAAGGAAGTCTTTGTCTTCTTCAATAATTACCCCTAGGAGGATTTGTGCTAATTTTGATTTCTAAGGTGTTATCAGTGTTGCTGGTTTCACTGCTGCTTAAGAATAAAAAAAAAAAAGCAGATTCTGCTTATGTACTCTCTTCCTGTGCTCTCCTCCTCCCTCTCTGCTTTGGGTGCCCTAGTTAATCTGCCAGTGTGACTCATTTGGTATCATCTAATAATGCAAATCCTGCACAGTTTCAGGTGCCTGCAAATGCCAATTGCCATTCAAGGGGCAAAGAATTGTAGGGCTGTGCAACTGGAGGTGCTGAAACTGAAAGTGGTGAGGTCATGCCATATTAGAGTGAGACAGCAAATCAGTTGATACAGGACTTTCAGCTGGGGACCTCTGGGAATGGCAGCCTGTCAGCAATGACACAGGGATCTTTCCAGCTGCTGTACAGAAAGAGAAAAGGGATGCCTCCAATGGTTAAGATGTTTGGCATAAGAAAACAGCAAGGAATGTACCACAACATACTTGAGCTGGATAAATCATACTTTTTCTAGTGATGATTTTGCTGTTGTTCTTTCTTGTCTGTGCCTTTATTTTCACAGGAAATAGAGGGGGTTTTAATGATTATTTTTCTCCTTTTGTCTGCCTCCCTCTTTCCATCTGCAATCAACAATTTTGCCTCTCTTTTCTGGCTTCTCCTTTATTTATGGAAAGTTGTATGAAGCCATTCAATTTTGTCATAAACATTCTCATACTGTGGGGATAAGTATAAGGTACATCTACAGGGATAGAACAAACACATAAAAATAGAGTTTTGTACAGTCTGCTTTGAGAAGTTTAGGGCACAAGTCATCTTTGACCTATGTTATGCTGTATTGATTTAACCTTTAGTCCACTAACTACTATTATAACTGTTTGGCCTTTAGTACCTAGTCTTTCAAATCAAGTCAAATATTTCAGCTAATTTTTATTTCTTTCTAGTGAATGCTTAATTTTTCCAGGAATATTGCAGAGCAAGAGCATCCACGATAGAGTTTTGCTGTCATAATCAAAAGTGTCATTAATTATGCTACAGTTTGTGCTGGAAATACATCCAGAAAGAAGAGGTTTTAGATATTTTTCTTACTTTTACAAGGAACCATTATTTTAAATATTTAAGAGTTGGAGGTTTTTTCCCATCCACAAAATACCTCTCTGAAATGTTACTCAGGGTTTAAATGTAAAAGCCCACCCTGTAAAACGTGTTGTTGATTCTGTGCAGTAACTGCAGCTTAGCACCCAGTGATGATAAGGTGGGTTAAATGGCATTTCCTCCACACCTATGGAAACTCTCAGGCTGTCTATGCACACATTCACAACACAACAAAGGTTAGGGTGGGTCAGCTCAAGTCCTAAAGTTAGGGTGCATTTTAAAACCTCCTAAAAAGGTGAAGTTAACCTCCTTCATTGCTGTATGCTGGAGTCCAACGAGAATTTCAATGCACCTTTTGTCATTTATATCTGTCATTTACAGCTGTCATTGCTTAGCTCCTGAAGGTGGGACTCCCCTAAGATTGATGAAAGTTGTCTAGCTGGGAGTGGGTCAAAGACAGGGCCCTGCTCTAGAAGGGAAGTGGTTTAGATGAGGAGATTTTTGCAATCTTAGTCATCTCTGCTGCTAGTGATTTCTATATGAAACCTGTGGGAAGTTTCCTGAAGGTAGTCCAGAAGGTGGCAATATGGACAGCTTAGAACAGAACACTTGCTGCAGTGCTGCCACAGTAATACTAGAAAGGACTTCAAAAATTAGAAAGGGCAAACAAAGCAGTTGAAAGGAAAATTAACCATTATTCCGTTCTTCAAATATATAATTCTCTGAATCATCATTTTAATGCAGTTTCACAGCCTGAGTTGCTATGCCTGGAAAGGAATCTGAGACAGAGTAAGCTTTTAATGGAGTAGATGTGATTAACACAGGCCAAGTCGCATTTTTTACATAAAATATAAGTAATGCTTGAGCTACTCTTTGCTTAAAGTACTTAGATCATGCTTGCTCAGAATTTTACTGTCATGATTGTCATTTAAGTTTTTCAAGGAAAGCTCTGAATAGCAAAATTTATTAAAAAATAGCAATTTATCTCCCTTATTTATGTGAAGTGAGTTAGGCCTTTTGCTGTCAACAATGTTGATTCACCTTTTATGTTGTACCTCTCTTCCATGTTGTGCTTAAGAGTTACAAATCTACTTAGGAATTGGCATATGGAAGAGAATACTTTTTCTTTTTGAAAGCTCATATAATTTAGCCTACTTACAGCAAAGTAAGTTAATTAAAAATTTTAAGTCTCCAGCTAGCATATTTTACACATATTCTAACCTTTTAAATTAGTGACAAAAGCACTCTAAAATACTTTATCTTTTAAGCACACCAAATGCTTTCTCCCTTTGCAATTTCATATATAATGAAAGCTGTGTCTGCAGTATTTTAATGTATATCATATTAAGCCAAGAAATTCAAAACAAATAAAAAGTAGTCTCTTCAATTTGAAAATATTTTTTAATTGTTTTTTAATATGCAAAACACACACCTTATGCATTGCATGCAGATTTAATCGTCACAAAAGGAAACTCGATTATTATGATTATAATGTTCAGATAGCACAGTTTTCCAGTTTCCATAATTATTCTACTTACATGACTTTTAAGACACTGTATGGTACTCTAAGATACTGTAATAAGCAGAAAAGAGTGAGAGGTTGTGCCTTATTTCTGACTTCCTTTAGTTTTCTTTTTTTTTTTGTTATTTCCTCTTGTTCTTTCTCATGTCACCTTTCAAGATACTGTGTGATTTAGAACTATATTTGCAGTTCACTAAACTACATATTTTTTGTCTGTAATTCTTGTAATATTTTTTAAAACCTTGTAAGTACGCATATTTTTATAATTTTCTAACTACACACAAAATCTTCCTACTGCTATAAAACACTTTTATTTGATTTGCATTTTTATCACCATTCAATTGAAAAGGAAACCGTTCCTATATTCACTGCTTTTGTGCTGGATTCTGTTCAACAGTGTGGACTAATGGTGCAAAAAAGTTCTGCTGAAAGGATGTGCATAGAAAATAACCAAGACACATGGTACAAGGGTCTTGTAAAGGTTCAGAATTTCTTGACTATTCTGGCAGTCTGTCTACACAGTAAGAGTTGATGAGCTATTTGGATAGCATTTATTTGGCAGAAGACAGCAGCAAAATGTCATTTATCATTGTCTAAACTAAGTTATTCTTGCTGTGTTACATGAAATACTTTAGTAGAGCCAAAGACTATAAAAATGCAACTTTGTTCTGGATTCATTAAAACCAAATTTATCTGTGGACAGAACTGCCCTGCGTGATAGCTGTGAAGAACAAGACATCCATTTCCCTGTGCAGAGCCATTCTGTATGTTACAATGGTACCTTGAATAAATCAAGTGCTCTGTATGTTACAATGGTACCTTGAATAAATCAAATGCTATTTTCACAATGGTGAGCGAGCTTGGATTATTCAGCTTCCCATACTTGATGTGTTTGCTGTTTCAGTAAATAGCAAAACTTCCAATGACTCCAATGAGAATAAGATTAGGCTGCTACTGTATTTCACATGTTTGCATGATGAAAGGGTGGTCCTTGCAAATATTTCCAATGGTAATTTCAGGTACAAAACACCAGCTCTCCTCAGGGCAATTCTGAGATTGACTTCAGCTGTTTTCCTTGTTTCTTAGTTGATGAACTGAGACAGTTCCGATTTTCAAGGCAAGGCCCTTCACATTATCCTCAAAAAAGGCTGCTCAATGAAAAGGTGAGAAAACTAGGGTGAAGGGGGGAAAATCCCAGTCCTGGTTTTTCATAATAGATTCAGCCAGATGATCAACAATCATTAGTTTAATTAGGCACCAGCGTAGTCTTTCGGAAATCACAAAAGGTTTAAAACATTCAGCAACAGCTTCTGTGCAACAAGTCCCACAGCCAAAAGCCAGGCCTGGCCTCCACCTTCCCCCTGCAGGCTCTACCAGAGGTGCAGGTGATTCTCACTTTGCTCCTCAGCTCCATGGAAGAGCACATGCCCTCGGTGTCACAGAGCCCTTAGCCAGATCCAGCAGCACTTCCACTTCAAACAGCTCCATGTGCCAGGACAGAAAGCTTTCACTGACCTGCCCCCTTGCCTTTTCCCTGCAGCCTTTCCTCTTCAGAGCCCGCACTGGAGCGTTGCACTTTGCTTCTCAGCTGAGGGTAGTGTCATCCTGCTGGAGTGCTGCACGTCCATCTCCTTCTCACACAGCCACACCCTTTCTGTGGGAGCTCTCCGATGCCAGGTGTTTCCCTGCTCAGCCATCCGCCGCATTCCGTGTCCCGCCTGCAGGCCGAATCTAAACCGAGATGTTCCTGGCTGCATCCTGCAGGCACAGATGTACCAGCAGGAAAAGGTTGCTCAGATCTTGCTGCTTATGTTGAAAAATGTCCATTCACTCTGCAAATTACAGCTTTCTTCTTCTTTACATCCTTCAAGCTTCACACACACAGAGGAGCTGTGCATCTTCTTGCTTTCTTTCTCAGCTGCACTCACCCTCTACTGCACTCTACTGCTTTTCTCTCGGCCTTGCTGTTCATGGACTTTTCCTCTAAGACACCTATTGTGTTGCCTACTCCTCCCTTACATTGCCTTGTCTTCCCTTCCCAACATTGCACTTCCTTATCATTCCTGACCATTCCTTTCCTCAAATTTCCTGACCCATCCATGTCCTTCCTTTGCCCTTCCTTCCAATCCAGTTCCTTGCATCGACTTGTTCACCCATCCCCCACCTCGAATTCAACACTGCTCCTTTTGTGGAGTTCCTTCAACTTGCTGCAATTCGTTTTCTTTTTTAGCACACATGCACCTGCTTGCTCCTCCTAGGACTCTCAAGGCCTTCCTGTACCTCCAGTGTTTCAGGAGCTTGCGAGAGGAAGCCCAGAGCAGGTCACATGCGAGCACACCCATCTGTCCTGGCAGCTTTGTTCTGGCACCTATCCTTGCATTCCTTGAGTTTTAGACAGGCAATTCACTTTTTGCCCTCTGGCTCTGGGACCAGAATGACAGTTCTTTGGCATAGGAAAGCAGGTAACCCAAGTGTTTCAGCTGCAGATTAGAGAAGGCCCATGTGAGATCAAGGCCAGACAGAGCAGTCTGTCCGGGCCACTTCTGGGTGTGACGTTCAGGAAGTCCTTAAATGTCCTTGCCACTTGCCTTGCCAACCCAACAGCTGCCAAGGCAAGGCAAGTGACAGGCACATTCAAAACCTACCCTTGCCTTGCCTTGTTTAACCTCCAACATTTTCTTGCATACCCATGCCCCACCCTTGACCTGCCTGCTGCTCTCTCCAGGGCTTTGCACTGCCCAGCCCTTTCTGTTTCTGCCTGTCCTACTCATCACAGGGCTTACCTTCCTACAGCCAGCCTTGCCCAGAGCTTCTGGGCTTTCACCTACCACTCCATTTGCTTTCCCCACATTGCTCTGACCTCACCTACCTCTCCCTTGACTTGCCTAAAATTGCCCCACTTGGTTTGCAGTGTTTTGCCAGCATGGAAGGCAAGGCAAAGAGTGGTGGACAAGGCAGAGCAAAGCAAGGAAGCAGTAGGTAGGGCGAGGCAAAGCAGACATAGGCAAGCAAGCAAAGGAAGGGTAGGTTAGGAAAAACTTGGCAAGATACTGAAGACAAGGCATGGCCAAGAGACTCAAAGTGCCTTTCCCTGGGAAGCAAAGGACATAGTTCCAAGTGTTTGTAGGGCAGATGTTAAGGTACCATGGGAAGGTATAGTCCAGCAAGACATTTCTGTCCTGGCTCCTTCTGTGTAGGAGATATTGTTGGATATGTTAGTATTGGACATGGTATGCAACTTCTGCTTGCCAAGTTCCTGAACAAGAATGGCAATGCTTTTTCAGGAGAAGGAAAGCTCATAGCCCAGTGTTGAAGGTGCACATAAGAAGTTGTGCTGTGCAGGTCAGCAGCAGCAGCAACTTTCTGCCCTGGTGTATTTGATGTGAAAGCACTGCCTCAATATGTACAATTACAGAGTCAGTACCCATCTTTAGAACAAGGCTAGCAGCTGCTCTGATTCTTGGTGTGAGGCTGATCTAGTGCCCCTGGCAGGTAATATCCAGCAAACTGTATTCTGGCACCTTTGTATGGGATCAGCCACTGGAGGTTTTGTCGTTTGGAGGAGGGGATGCCATTTCTTTTGAGATGAGCTTCTAGTCCCTCTCTTTGGCAAAGAAAGCAAGTTTGGATGCACACTTTGGGCAGTCTCAGTGAATTTAAAAGCTTTTGCCAACAGGCAGTTCTCTGGGTTAGATCCATCACTGAGAATGCAGACGTTAAGCTGTTGAACTTTTTGTCCTGGTAGCTTTAGTGTGAGCTGTGCCCAGTCCTGTTCCATTTGGATCCTGACTCTGTGAGACTGAAGGCTTAGGATGGTACCCAGAGCTGAGAAGGAAAGTGCCAACAGCAGGGTGTGTGCCACTGGTTTGATGGGTGCAGTTGAAATTGTAGGCAGCAAGAGCTTTCTCAGCCGGCAGTTTTCTCCATGAGCTCTGTTTTTGCCAGATATTTTCAAGTTTGTTAGCGAGAGTGAAATGCTTTGTTAGGGAAAAGGAGTTTGTGTTGGCCTTTGAAAGTGGTGCAAAGAGTTTGCACTTGGAAGGGGAAGATCAGCGGAACGTTTTTGTCCTGTCACGGTTGATTTGAGAGCAGGGAAGTTTGCAACTTGGCTCTGCACTCGGGGGTTTCGAGCTGGGCTGGGTGTGTTTCTCTGTTTTTCAAGTCGACAGCGCCATCATGTAGTTATTTTGATGAGCTCTGACAGTGCCCAGGGAAAAGCCAAGGGTTTCCCTGGCCAGGCCCCATGTGTGTAGGAGCAGTTCAGGGAAGAGCTCCACTGCGGCTCGTGGCTCTTGGAGACTGACGGAATGTGCTCCCACATGTAGTGGGGAATGAACAGGAATGGTTTCATCATTGGCTGTGCAGTTTATTGACTGCAAAAGAAAAGGCAATTGCAGCATGGCCAATTCCTTTTAGAATCTTTTCTGTGCAATCAGCTGTTCAACATGTAACTCACACCCTCTGAACTGCATCGACCTTCCCAGAGATAGGCACTTTCTCTCAAGCTCTGTGCCATGCTATCCTCTCACTCTCACAGATCCCAAATCCTTTCAAAACATCCAGCAGCTGATCACAAAAAAGTCCTTCAACAAAAAGCCAGTACTGACATTCATAGTCCTTTTGCAGTCTGCAAACGAGATGAAACACACTAGTGATTGGGACCTTCCTTCTCAACTATATATATAGCATCAGCACAGTCACTCAAAGTGGCAGAGTCCAGGGCTAAAGCGTTTCCAGCTGCAGTTCAGACTGAAAGATCCACCAGGAGACAAGGCACTCACTAACCTTCCCTTTTCCCTGAGAAACCTGATATTCACAGTGCAATCACTTTCACACACCTTCAGTGTCGCCGAGTGTGAGCAGCTATAGCTCACAGAACAGTAAATCTCATGACAGAAGACATTCCTAAAGTAGCCATTTGTCCCAGCAGCATTTAAACTGTGCTGAGCATACTGGGACTATGCACCTTCCTTCTCACAAATGTGGACTGTCACATTTTTCACTCTTGCAGCTCCATTGCAAACATCCAGCAGCAGCTCTCATCAAATAGCCACTAGAAGACAAAGCATTGCTGGGCTGCACCTTCTCCTTTCTCCTCACCTGTATGGGGAGAATGTTTTCAGGACTCCTGTGAGCAGCAGAGCAAGAGAGCTCAGCAGAACAGCTTTGCACATGCTTTGCAGCATGAAGCAAGGATTTGCTTTAGTTTTCTGCCTTTTATGAATGTATTTGGAAGTTGCAGGACTCTAGTTTAGATCTGTAAAATTAAAAGGCTAATATGGTTTACTATCCCATGTAATGTGGATGGAAATTATTTTAATGTGTTGCATTTCCTTGTATGTGTCGTAAGTATCTCACAATGTCTGCAAAAGAACAGACATTATCAAGCAGATTTGATGACTATAAAAGAGAAATATCCTATCACTAAACACTCACACAGTCTTTTTTGTCCCTTTCTCCATATAAGTTCTTAGTTCTAAACAAAGGAAAGCAGACAAGATAAATTACAGAGGAAGATGTACTTCAACAAATAGATATATTTATTTTTTCCTAAAACGGTCTCAATTCTGTTTATACTGGCTGGGAAACAGCACCCTCTATTCTCCTCCAACAACAAACCAACCCTGAGCTAATGATGTGATTCCTGCAATCAAGGTCATGGGCCTGGTTTTGCTGGAGCAGGCACTGAATGCTGTACACAGGGCAGAATGTAAAACCTCATTTAAAACGGGCTAAGAATCAACAATTTAAGTAATTTGCTGAACAGGAGGAAAAGCACTTGGGGAATGTTTTCATCTTAAAAGAAAAGAGTAAAGTAGGAAACCTTGTGGGTGATCTTGAGTGCTTCCTGCAGAGGAAGCCACAGGGAGAGCTGTGCTGCAGTGGCAAAGCTCCTCTCCACATGGGCAAAACCAGGACTTTGCTCCATCTCCTTTAGGCTACACCCAACCAGGAAAGAGGATAGTTCAAAGCGATAAGGGATGGCTCACCACTCAAACCCATCTGCAAAAATAGAAGTAATTTCCCAGCTGTGAAACTCACTTGGGGTGTCAGCGCCATAAAACAGCAGCTGTGACTCTACACTGCAAACAGTGGCTGCGCTGAGCTGGATGTGAGGGAGGGACACCCACCAGGGACACAGGCAGGGGCTGATAGCCCTTTCTGTGAAGACATTTTTCCTAATATCCAACCTGAACCTCACCAAGTTTGAGGCTATTTCCTGTTGTTCTATCACTTGTTATCTGGGAGCAGAGACCGATCCCCACCTCCCAACCTCCTGCCAGGGATCAGCAGAGAGTGAGAAGGTCCTTCCTGAGCCTCCTTTTCTGCAGGCTGAGCCCTCCCAGCTCCCTCAGCTGCTCCTCACCAGAGTTGTGCTCCAGACCCTTCCCCAGCTCTGCTGCCCTTCTCTGGACACACTCCAACCCCTCAATGTCTTTCTTGTAACAAGGGGCCCAAAATTGAAAGCACGGTGTGGGGTGTGGCCTCACCAGTACCCAGCCCAAGGGGACAGTCACTGCCTTGATTTCTGCACAGGAGGAGCTGGTTTTGTTTGCACTGCGGATTTGATATAAATTAAAGCTCTGTTGGAGCCAGCTCCTCCAGAACTCCCTCATGTGCCAAAGGACCTGCCATACTGATGATTGTTATCACCAGGCTGTCCCAAACTACAATTTTATTAACCATAACACTTGTCCAGAGAAAGATGATGCAACAGCTGCATAGAAAGCATCAGCTATTTTATGCAATGCTATTTATTGTTTCAGGAAAGCAAGTTTCAGAATGGAATGGTTGCTGCCAGGTTTAATGACCTCCTCAAGAAGGCTTTTGGCTATGCCTTTTCCTTCCTTTAAGGGAGGGGAAAATATCAGGATGAGAAAATTGGTGTATGGTAGTGAAGAGGAGAAATTGAGCAGGCTCCTCAGGCTCCTCCTCTGCACCCATTCTGACTTCTCCCAGAGGCTGAACTCCAAGGGTTGAGCAGATAAGACAATCAGTTTCTGTATTGTATCTCCTGTGCATTGCATTATCTCAGCACAAACACACGGTTTCTCCACTGCTCAGTTAAACTCCCTCGAAGGAAGCAGCAGCCACGGCATTGCCTGGGATGCAAATAGAGCTGGTGGCAATGGGTCCATCCTCCACTGACACTGCTGGTAGAGGTGACAACAGTCTCCCAGGAGAGGAACATTGCCCCATGCAAATAACTCGGCTGGAATTATAATGTCTGTCTGCTTTCTTTTCTGGAGCTTGCAGTTGCCCTTCTCTCACAGGGGCACAGAACCAATTCAGCTTTATCAGCTCCTGCCACCTCCATCATCACTAACCTCAAGCCATGACAATATTACATCATCCCTCAACGAAGGATGGAAGCAGGATTTGGGCTCCTAAGGGCAAACATTCCTGCAGCTTTTCATGGGCTTGGTCCAGACAGGCAAGGATAGTGATAGTCTAAGAAATTAAAAGCACGTTGACACTGTGTTAAAATCCATTTCACACTTCCAGAAAGGATAGTTCAGTTCTTGCCATCAGCAGGTGTCACTGCCTCGATAATGACAAGCATGTAATTAGCAGGCTGCCCAGGTCCTGCCCATCCCATGCTGATGCTGGCAGGACCATGCAGCCTGTCCCTCAGCAGGAGCCCCATGGCTCAGCAGGATTGAAGCAGGGTGAAGCCCAGCACCTGTGCATCTTTTATTTCCAAGACTCACAGCCCACATTCCCCAGGAAAGAGCAATATTTCAATTGTCCCCAGGAAGGACATTTTTTAAGTTTGCAGGACATGGAGGTCACCAGGTAAATGCTTTAGGTGGCCAGAATATAACAAATGCCTTTCAAGAGGCCTTATGGGAAACACAGAGAAAAGAAGGCAGAGGTTTAAAGTTTGTCACCTCCAAATCTTCTGTTCTGAGCCTTCCACCATCAGATGGTGCAAAGGCAAAAGCTCTTTCATCTGTGGAGCCATGGGCAGACAAAGCTCCTGAGCCACGTCCAGGGTCAGCAGCCACCTCTGACCCACTCAACACAGTGCTATGAGAATATGGTATTCAAAATGATCCCTTCCCTGTAACAGTCCGAGAAAACTGGTTTTGCAGCCCTTACCGTCATGCTAATTTGCTGATGGAAACAAGGTGTTTGTAACGGAAAACCAGTTAAGTGGGCTTTATTCAGTTTAATCACTGTGTTAATTGTAGAGGAGATGAGCACTATTTAAGTTGTATAACTAGTGTAAAAACTCCTTAAGTAGGGTTCACTTATTACAAAACATCTCACCCATGAAACCACCTTCTCCCCAAGAGCGTCCCTCCCAACAGGTGGCAGAGGTAAAGAGAGGAGAGGCTGCCCTGAGGCTCTTCACCACAACCATGAAAGTCAATAAAGCCACACAAGGCGTTTCCCTTTTCTCCAGAGACATGGTTTCAGCTGGGAGAGGTTTACTTAGGCAGAATAAGTTGTAGACATATTTTGTTAAAACATATGCAAAGGCTGTATAAGGCAAAGAAGACTGACTCAAGTTCCTCTGAAGTAATGGAGCACTTTTAGCAGCAGCTTAACTGCCCCTAAGGAGAGGATACCTCACACCTCCTTTACCTGTTTCTTCAATCACATCCACCTGCAGTTTCTCTACCAGACCCAGCCCACTTCTGCCGTCCTGCAAACCCCTCTTTCTTCTGCATCTCTCTTCTACAAATAACCCCATCTCCAGGTTTCCTTCGGTCTCCAAGGTCCCATGTTACTGCCTGCACTCAGTGTAGTGATATTCCCACAAAGGTCCATAACACTCATTGAAAAGCCTAAGGCATTTTAAAAAATTACTGTATTTGCTTATTTTTAGCTGTTGTAGGTGAGCTGGCTCCAGGATAGGGCTGTGTCTGGCAGATCTCCATGGCTGCTGTGAAGTGATAAGTGCAGTGGCCCAGCAGCTCAGTATGGGACAGGAAAGGGTGGGACGGGTGTCAGAGCGAGAACAAGCCACAACAAACGTGAAGCAGGAGACTGCAACTCCCCGAGCCACTGACAAAGATGTTCACAGACCTCCAGAGCCACAGAGGAAAGGAAGCCCTGTAGAACTGCCTGGTACACGTGATGGGTCCCAGAGTGACACAGATCCAAATCCTGTTGTGTTTTTCCTGTCTTTATACATCCTCATTTTCAGCCATGCTGCAGTTCTTTGCTATCACACCAGATACTTGAATGTGACCTAGAGTCTGGGGAGAAACTCATTATAGGGTGAATCCAATGGTTTGACTTGCAGCCTGTGGAAAGGCCCCAATCTGGGAGATGTGACACCTGTCCTACACCCCAAAGCCACTGCTGGAGGCTGATTTTGGCTTCCAGAGGGAAAAATAGTGGACAAACTCAAAATGGATCCATGTCCAGGTTTGGGAACTGGGGGGTGGGATTGTGAGGCTGAGGATGGGGAGGAGAAGGGGGCTGGCAGGTGGAGGTTTGGGAGCTCCTCCCAGCTTGCCTGGGATTGCTTTGGGGTAGCTCCCCCAGCCAGCAGCCACCTGCAGGTCCCGTGGGTGCCACTGCCCTCTGCAGTCTCCAGAGGAATGCACAGCTCTCCTCCACGCAGGACACTCCTGTCCTCTGCTTCCAGCCTCACCTCACATGGACTTCCCTACAAAATTCCAGGCTAGAAGAGAAGTAATCAAAAAGAAAGAATTTACCTGCAGTGGGAGCATTGGGATCAGCACTGGGGGGAAGGAAGGTCCCTGTCCTGTGCATCCTCACACCTGGGGGCTCCCCTGCAGAGCTGAGGTTCTTGCAGAAGGTGCTGAGGGCCAAAAGCCCCAAGCAGAAAGTGCATTGTCCCACACTAACCTCTCCTCCAATGTCCTCTTGCAGGAAACCCCACACTTTACACAAGCCCTGAGAACATGGCTAAAGGTGCCCTGCACATCTGAGAGTGGAGCTGTGGCCACACGCTGCCTTCAGTCACACAGTTTGACTCTGCACAGATATTTTGGGATAAATAGGATACTTGAAGCTGATTTATAGTCAGTGAAGACTCGTGGAGCATAGCACACAGCTTTCCCTGGATGTTGAGGCAGTTTGAGGTGGGGAGGCAGAGAGCAGCACCAGGAGAGGACATTTTACTAGGATAATCACCAAGGATAAATGTTTTGGCAGCATGCATGAAGGTTCTTGAAGTTTTCTAGGTCATTGAGATATGGCTGGGTCAGGATCTGGCAGAGGGCAGGAAGTGACAGCCCAGAGAGAGCCAGCACTTCTGCAGTGACCCATGAGATGCACTGCTGTAGAGGCAGAGAGCTGTGAGCCTTTGGGACAATTCCAGAGCCCCTGCTCCACCCCAGCCCGCACAGAGGGACCAGGAGAAATCTCCATGGAGTCTGCTGGCTGCAGGGACCTTTCCTGGAGGTGTCCTGGGAACTCCTGCCTGGCCTCCTCACAGGCTGCCAGCCAGGACAGAAGTTGGTCTGAGCATGCTGGCCATGCTGCTGTGCTGGGAGCTGTAGTTTTGAATAAACATTTCTGTTCTGAAGGCTTTTCTTAGTAACCCAGTCAGATTATTACACAAAAAATTACACCTCAATGCAAAAAGCAGAAACAGAGCCAGTTTTATGTGTGTATTAGCACACACACAGAGTAGTATTTGCTTTGAAGCAGGAAGTTAATCATAAAAGCAGTCCAGTCTGTGGCATGTTTGCAAAACAGAAAGCAAAAGATAAGAAAGGGCATCTGTGGTGAGGGTTCTGGCACTGGAGTGTTTTCAACACAGAGGCTAACACCACCCACAACTCCTATCCACAGTCCCCCCACTGTCTCCTGGCAATTTTGAAAGCTCTCATAATATCGTTGTTTTAAATACAGCAAGGGAAAAATATTGTGAGTCTGGGCTTATTCCTAGAGGAGAAGTGGAGGAAGGATGTTCCCTGACACCTGAAGATTTGGCTATTCACCAGTGTGCCCTGATCTCAGTGCAGCACAGTGCTCAGCTCCCTGCAGCATAAACTGGTGCCAGTGTGCAAGACCTGAGAGGCTGAACAAGTGCCATGAGCCATACTTAGCCATATCTCCTGTGTCAGAGCTCATGCACTTTTCCCAGTGAGGAAATTGTATCTTTAGGTACAGAATCATAATGCGCTCAGGTAATTTCCCTTGGGAGCAAGGTTTTGATGGAGAAACAAGAGAACCATGGCTGAAAACTCAGACTCTGAACACTGCAATTCTCCGATGATCCTTACAAGACACACAGGCAACACCAAAGTGTGTGTGCTGTTGTGTGTGCTGTTCCCTGCCCCATTCCCTGCAGCAGTCAAAGGGTGCTCACATGCTTACACTGTTTCTCTGAACTGCCCAAGCCTGCTGTTCTCTCTGTGCTGGTAAAACCCTGCTCTGAAGACAAACTGCATCACCTCACCAGCTATTCCACGGTACACACTGCCAGAATACTCCTTGTGCCATGCCATGGCTGGGCATAACAGCCTCATTTCCTGACCTGAGACAGCACAGTGACAATAATGTTTTCTAGTTCTAGTGTTTGACCTACACCACCTAATTTCCAAAAGATATCAACAAGTACTTCACACATCCAAAGATCAGCTCCGTGGTTGCTCTGAGCACTCAGCACTTCTAAAAGAGCTTTTCCTCAGGTGCTGCTCCTGCCAGCACCATCAGCACCAAGCACTCTGGGTTCTGGAGACAGCCCAGTCCTCCAGCTGCTGCTTCTAGAGCACCCTCCATCCCAGCTCCTGAGCCCAACACACAAGCCTGGGACAAGGATGCCTGAGCATCTTTCACCCAGCCACTGCCCAAAGTGTTTGCTGGCACTGTAGCCTGGCTCCAGCCCTCTCAGTGCCTGCAGGTTACCTGGGCCAGGTCCATGCCTGAGGCCATTGCACACTCAGTTTAAAAACAAGCAAATGTGAATATATGAACTTACAGTGGCATGAGAATGGGCTGAACACAGCCTGCCTTTCCAAACACACCCTTGGCTGTGGTGGATCTGCTCCCCATCTCCAGCCCCATTTTTGCCTGCTCCAGCAGCCTTTTGCAGGGGAAGCTGAAGGATGTTACTTGCTCTTCACTTAAAGCTGGACTGGTGGAAAGGCAAGTCCTAAGCATGGCCTCAGCTGTTACATATTGAAGGCCCTGTTCTCAAAAGGAAAACAAAGATCGCAGCTGTTGCTAGAGGAACAAACTGAGTTTCATCTGCCAAGGCAAGGATAAAGCCTGGGCCACCCAGCTCCACAGCAGCTACCTGTGGGGAGACCCTGTCCTCACTGGTCTCTATCCTCAGCAATTTATAACGTGGTCTTAGTCCAACCTCAGCATGAGTCCCATATCCCAGTGGTTTCTGCTAAACCCACGTTAATGCCTCACCCTCTTCAGATTCCTGACCTTTTCTGCACCCTCTGACCCCACCAGCAGCAATGTGTACCAGAGCTACAATCAATACTCAACTTGGGATAGAACAGAAGGAAATTAAATTTATAGTTTATTATAATTTGTGCAAATCAGCTTATAATTGGGGAACAGATCTTTACAAAATCTGTTCTCCCTTCCCAAATATAAATTCCTTGCTGGAGTTAAGAAGGAGGTTGGGCAGGCAGTGCTACTCCAAGGAAAGGTCACCAGAACTATGGTCATCTGAGAGCCAAGGGTCAGTCATGCCTCCCTCTTGGATGGAAGAAAACAAACACAGAAAGGAAAGCCAAGCTGAGGCAGTCACCCAGGTCAGAACATTTTCATCTCAAAAAACTAAAGCTGGCAGGATTATAAACTACTGGAAACTTGAAGATAGGAACTTGCTGTGGGACAAACTGAACCATCAAAGCACTGGGCAGCAGTGACCAGCTCCCCAGCACTTTGAGGAACACGTGCAGCAAAGAAACCCCCCAAACAGAATCACAGAACACAGAATGGTGTTGGTTGAACAAGACCCTAAAGCTCGTTCAGTCCAAACACCCTGCCAGGGCAGGAGCACCTACTAGACCAACTTGTTCTGAACCACATTCAATCTGGCCTTGAACAGGCATCCACAGCCTCTCTAGGACATCTATGCCCGTATTTTACTACCTCCGAGTGATAAATACATGCGAAGATCAGCGCCTCAGAGGCTCAGCCCCTCTCCAGGAGCCGGCGGGGCCGGGCAGCGGCCGGGGCGGTGCGGGGCCGGACGGGCCAGCCCCGGACGGGAGGATGCTGCCCCCGGGCTCGCACTGCTCGCAGGGAGGACGAGGAGGAGGAGGGGAGCTCCGAGGGGCCGGGAAGGGATTCCGCAGCAGCCCTCACTCCGTCCCCGCTGCCAGACCTGCCAGGGCCGGCACCTCTCCCAGGACCGGCATCCCTCCCGTGCCCGGCATCCCTCCCGGGGCTCGCACCTCTCCCGGGGCCGGCACCCTTCCCGGGGCCGGCATCCCTTCCCGGAGCTCGCACCTNCTCCGAGGGGCCGGGAAGGGATTCCGCAGCAGCCCTCACTCCGTCCCCGCTGCCAGACCTGCCAGGGCCGGCACCTCTCCCAGGACCGGCATCCCTTCCCGGGGCCGGCATCCCTTCCCGGAGCTCGCACCTCTCCCAGGACCGCCATCCCTTCCCGGGGCTCGCACCTCTCCCAGGACCGGCATTCCTTCCCGGGGCTCGCACCTCTCCCAGGACCGGCATCCCTTCCCGGGGCCGGCATCCCTCCCGGGGTTGGCATCTCTCCCTGTGCCAGCACCCTTCCAGCGGCCCGCATCCCTCCCGGGGCCGGCACCCTTCCCTAGGCCCGTACCCTTCCCGGGTCCCGCATCCCTCCCTAGGTCCGCATCCCTCCCGGGGCCCGCTCCCTTCCCGCTGCGCTCCCGGTCCCCGGCCCCGCTCACCTCCCGCAGGGTCCCGGTCGCCCCCAGCCCCACTCCGGCTGCTGCCCCGCTCCGTGTGACACCGCACGCCGCTTTCGCTTTCCCTTTCTGGCGAAGGAGGAGCGGCCCCGGCCGCCGGCCGTCCTCGGAGAAGGGTCTGGGGGAACAGGGGCGAGGGGAGCCCAGGGGGACCGGCCCAGAGCCGGGGGCACTGCGAGCGAAGCGACTCCCCCAGCCCGCCTCCTACACAGCGAGTGTATCTCTTCCCCAGACGCCTGATCGCGATACTCCCCTGACTTGGAGCAAGACAGGTGTAGAAGCACGTCGGATCGCCACCGAAGGGACCAGAGGGGTTTAACAGACATGTAGATGTGGCCCTTGGGGACAGGGTTTAACGGTGGGCTTGGCAGGGCTGGGGAAACGGCTGGACTGGATCATTTTAGAGGGCTTTTCCCACCTGAACATTTCTGAGTCCATGTAGATATGGCAGACCCAGCTCTCACAAGGTCATTTACCCCTTGGGACTTGAAGTGAAGGCACTTGGGATGGTGGGAGCAACCTTCTTCATGGGAAAGCAGCAGTATTGTAAGAGGAGAGCTCCCTCTGACCAACCCTCTCCAACTGAGACAAGGAGCTACATGAACTCTGGTGGCTTGGATAAAGCTATGGGAGCACTGAAGAGTTCTGGTGAGAACAATTAATGCGTAAATCAAAAGGAAATTAAGTTGGTTCACCCTAGGGGCAAAGAACCCTCCAGATGGTCACAATTAAGATACTTCAAAAAGTCTCATTTCTTGCAGAAAGCCAACACTGACACAGCCAAGGGGAGAAAAGCTGGGGCTCTCAGAAATGCTTCACAGGAACAAGGGACATCCTCCTCAGCTGGTCTGCAATACCCCTCCTGCACAGCTGCTCACTCCTAGAACAAGAGCTGCTAGCAGGAATGCTCACTCAATGACTGCAGGATTTAAGGTATTTTCTTCAGGAATTTAATCAATTACCTGGTATTCTTGGACAGTTGCTGCTTATCACTCATTATTTACTTTGCCTCGAAGTAAAGCTGACCTAGGAGCCAGTACACTTGTAGTTTGTCAGAAGGCAGGCAGAGTCAAGTGACAGAGGTAAGACTTGCTAGCCTAAGAGCAAGTCAAAGATCTACAGTGCAAGTGAGACAGAAAAACTGCCTCCCTGCAGCTATGGACATCCATCTCCAGCAACTACTGGCTCTGCACAGTGCAGTCTCTGGTTTGGGGGGGATTTTGTTTTTCTCTTCTCAGAAGCATTTGTTTCTGCACAGGAATTTCTGGAATGCTGTTCCCAGGCTCTGTTCAGAATGACCCCAAATGTAAGGAGAAACATGGTGCACAGGCTGCTGTAGGCACCAGGGGTTTTACACAGACTGGTTTGAGTTGGAAGAGACATTAAAGCTGATCTCATTCCAATCCCTGCCATGGGCAGGGATACCTTCCACTAGATCAGGTTGCTCTAAACCCATCCAACCTGGCCTGGAATATTTCCAGAGATGGGCCAGCCACAGCTTCTCTGGGAAACCTGTTCCAGTAGGTACTTTCCCCTCCACAGGTGAGAATTTCTTTTCAATTTCTAATCTAATCCTGCACTCTATCAGTTTGAAGCCATTTCCCTTTATCCTGTCACTCCATTCCCTTGTCCAAAGCTTCCTTCCTGCTCTCCTGGAGCCCTTTTAGGCCCTGGAAGGGCTCTAAGGTCTCGCTGGAGCCTTCTGCAGGTGAACACCCCCCGCTCTCGCTCTCCCAGCCTGGCTCCAGAGCAGAGGGGCTCCAGCCCTTGGAACATCTCCAAGGCCTCTTCTGGTCCTGCTCCAGCAGCTCCACATCCTCCTGGTGCTGGGGGCCCAAGAGATGGACACAGCACAGCAGGTGGGGTCTCACAAGAGCAGAGCAGAGGGGTAGGGCTTTGTGTCTCGACCTGCTGGTTATCCTAAAAGGGCTTGTTTCATTTGCTCACATCCTGGGCAGCATCTGGGCTGCACAAGTGCTGCTGGCTCCTCTTGCTGGGCTCTGGGCTGATGGGCTCCTGGGCACTGCAGGGTTGTTGCTATTTGGATGTACACAGAGACCTCTTACACAAGGATCCAGGATACAGACAGTCCAAGAGATCTCAGACTGGCTGTTACACAATGAACCTTCATACAAACAGCCTTTCAATAGATACTAAGATATATTTCTAAACATGAAAAAAAATATTTAAAGATAATTCCAGATATTTTATTCTTGATTTTACAAATAACGAGCACTTCTCAACAAAAAACTAGGGTAGGAATCAATGTAGACACAGCTAGGAATATTTACATTCTTAGAATAAATTTATATCTCTTTCTATATACAAGGCTGTGGCCATTGCTGGTTTAAGGTACTCCCAGAAGCATTTCTAAGTAAGGCTTTATGATCCTAAGCGTATTCTGTGTTTTAAGAAAATCATTTATAACTGCCAGGACTAAGGTTCTATTCCACAAATACTGAAATAAGTATTGCAGTCCAGCTCCCTGGGCAATGCACCCCCCTTCCCCTGTGCACCCACCCACCCCAAATGCTCACTTGGAAAGGGGGGAGGAGTTCACACCTCTTCACAAAATAGTGTCAGAAGGCAGCCAAAGTTGCCTCGTTGTGGAAGATGAAATACTAAACAATGCTTATGGGAGCATCACATTCACTGTCAGGAGAGTCAGAGTCCAACAATTATTGACTGTGGAGCATGAACATCACAAGTAGTTGTGGTACCTTTTGAGTTAATGGCATTTCCACTTGCAAGCAAAGAAACCGAAGTCAAGGGATTATCTGACATGCCTGAGGTGATGACAGGAGTCAGCCTGAGAGCTGGAAAGGAAGGGATCCTTGTCCCCAAGGCCATATGCTATTTCCCTTGGGGAAGATACACAGTGTGATTGCTCACTGGCAACAGGGAATCCTCCCTAACCAGGTAACTATAACATGTATTGCTGCTGTGATACAGGTTATAGGCACCCAAACCATGCAGGATTTCCCAGGTTAAGGTCAGTCTGAATGTCAAAGTCTGTTTCACCTTCCTCCTCTCAGCACAAGCTCCCAGGTTTATCATAACTCCTCTTCCAAAGGTCAATTCTGTCCTTTCTCCCTATTCTGGAGGTGTATCTGTAGTCACACTCTATGCTGCAAATCTTATCTGTTGCCAGCACGGATGCCACTCCAAGATTTGCCCATGACTGTATTAAGTCCTTTTATCTATACTTGTTTATTAAAATATTCCCTCAGTTTCTTTTGGAGATGCCTGTTAGCTGGATTCTGCCTACTCACTAGAACAACATCTTGGCTTAGAGGTGAACTTGAGAAGAATAGGATAAAACAGTAAGTACAAAATAACCCTGTCTGCTATATCAATTATGTTTCACATTTCTGACTCAGCCTCTATGTTTTTAAAAACATAAGCAAGGGAAAAACCCTTTTTTTGACACAAAGTGATTACCATTGAGTTTTGTAGTATTAGTCACAACCAGGAAATTCCCCAATTTGGATTTAAAAAAAGCCCCAAACCAACAATAACAATAGAAAACCTCACAAAGAACTTTAGTAAACATCAAAATATTTAAATAATCAGGAACAAAAGTCTCTCTTTCAAGGCACATACTTTGATAAAACAGTGGGTAAAAAATTACAGGTAAATCAGATGTTAAATGGAGATTGCACTTTAGGACTGGAATTTACAGACTAAATCACGTATCAGGCAAGCATGTATCTTACATTTCAGGGTATTTTGTGAAGCTGTTTACAGGAAGAGCCTTATGGGACATGGTTGTTTACATTGGCAAATTCATTGCAAGGAAGTTGCAGCTAAATGTGTTTTGCCTCAGATTCCTGCAGTTACCCGATCATTTTTCTAAAATGCACACACACAAAAAGCTGCTTCTCAATGTTCCCGAACATAAGGTTTACAAAGAAAATTATCTGTACTACATTTTACAACATACTCTTATGTTTGTAATGAATATTTTAAAAAGGCTGTAAACCTAACAAATCAGGTCATGTTTTTGGGCAAGGGGGACTGGCTGTTACATGCACTCCCCTGACATGTATTTGCTCATGTCAAGGCTGTTCTGTGATGTGCAGTGAGGCTTGTAAAATCCAGATTCTCAATTTTGGCAGTAGCCTCAAATCACACACTGCATTTTAAACCTGCCTGCTGAGGGCTTGTTAACCTGCTAGACAGGAGTGACACTGAACGTGCCCTAAGCTTTGGATTTCTTCCCTTGGAAAAGCTGACAACACTGTTGGTATCATTCTCTGACCCAGTGACACTGGTCAGCTCCCTGCTGCATTTGTAAATAAAAATCCTAAATAAAGAGGTGAGAAAAAGCAGGAAAAGTGAAGCAAACCCTAGAGCTCAAACCACTGATAGGAAGCATTTAACCAAACCACTATAGTCTGTACAGCACTTTCTACTTTCTTCCTGCGACAAGCAGTCCAAGGTTCACATCAGTCCCATTGCTGGAGTCTGTTACCAAGGTCAAAATTTGGGATACTGATTAATGAAAGACTGGAATCAGCCAACACCACTATGTATTTAAACACCATAGGTAAATGCAAAGCTTCCCCAAGCAGTTGCTGCAGTAGAGAAAGGACCCTGAGAGTTTAGGCTACAAAGGTTTAGACTGTTTATTATTATTGTCTTTACAAGACAGAACAAAACACAAGTGCCATGAGAGAGAAACCTTTCACCACTCACATTTGTCACACTGTAACCAGCATAGCACAAATGAGACTGTATACATATATATTGTATATTTAAAGACACACAGGTAATGCCAAACTTCCACAGCACAAGGAACAATTTTTTGGCAGACTGTCAACAAGACTTGTGGGTTTGTTGTGTTTTTTTTAAAGACTTTAAAAGCAATTCACTGATTACATAAGTTAAGTGAAACTTAGAATGAACAGACCTCACAGCAATCATAAAGTTGACACTTGAAGATTGAGAACCAGTGGTCAGAGACATATTCTGAGTTTTGTTCTCAGTACATTCCACCATGAGGTCAATGCAGTGGCATGATTAACATCAAAATTTACTACTAAATATATTGTGTGTATGTGTATATGAGTGGGAAAAACACAGAACAAAGACTGGAGAATTGTTTCCATCATCCAAATTGCACAGAAAACGTTAAAACAATTTACATATAAAACTTTCACCACACATTGAAAAGGGAGAATCCCAAACTAACACCACTCCCTCTACACACAGATGAAACCATTTGCATTATTTAGAAGAAATCCAGCTTGGAAAAAGGCCACATCCAAGGTCAGATGTAAACAACTTCACCAAGAAGGTACAGTTGAAATCCAGCATTGGAATCAAGTGAATTTTGTGAACAAAATTCCAGTGCTTAATACTTTGTGCAAGATAATCCTTTCAGTCTATGCTGAGTTAAAACGTATCAGGTTAAAATTAATTCTCAAAATCTTTCTTTGCATCTTTCTCAATTTGGTAACAAATTCAGCACACGCAAAGTCATTTGAATAAGATCACAGAGAAACATTTTCATAAACCTTCACTATAATAAATAAGTTTCCTGTCCAGAAACAGAAATCAAGGAACCGAAAGCAATGAGCAACTTTTTCAGGAAATTTTTACCTCTTGATGCATTAGCTCTGGAGGAGGTTCACTGAAGAATCCAGGCACCCTGCCAGCCCCTGAACTCATTTTCAAGTATCTTTCAGCTGAACTGTACGTGTAAAGTTACAAAGGATTTGATCAGATTCTGCTCCATGGTACAACTGCATGAACACAACCGTGGCTGAAAAATCTCATTGAAGGCTAGAAAGTATTTATGTTCATATAAAAAGAGAATGTAGGGAACACAGTGTTTAAATTAATAAATAAGGTTAAAATTACAGAAAACAAAGTGTTGTCACTAGCCCTTTCTAGAATAAATTTTAGAAGAAAAGTCCATTTAACTTTCAGTCCATCAGGAAATACACAGGAGTTCCATCAAAAAGCTGTGCTTTTAAAAATCTCTGGATTTTCTTCTTCCTCCTTGGAATCCCTTGTGCTACTAGATGGAGGCCGGTATTCTAATCTGGGGGTTGAAGAAAGAAAAAATTAAATAACTTTAAAAACAGATGAGAGAACTTAGAAAAAAAAAAAATCTGAGTCCCGTCTGACATGACAGCTTCCTAATTTTAAAAACCTGTTGACTTCAGTTGAAAAGGTCCCTTTCTTACACCACATCTATGCTCATGTGTCATTTTCAATCAGAGCCATAGCAAAAGGCCAAATGCTCTCAGTGCCTTTTAGACCAGCTGAACTAAACTGGAAGGGTTCAGCTCTTCCCCAGTACTTAGGAGACTTTCAGGACCTACAATGTGTCCCTATACCTTGATAAAGCAGCCCACTTTTAAAATGCATTCCTCAGATGTACTTTTATTAAGTCATGAGAGTAAAATGATAAATTTGGAGCTGAGAGATGTACATATGAACAATTACACTTGGGAAGAGGGACTAAGACTTCAGCTCAGATTTTGTATTTTCAACAGAGTACTACCTTTGCTGCCAAAACCAGCCTTTCCCTCTGACCATAGCTAGGCAAGTCCATTCCTGAGAGCAGAGAAGTGTTAAGATCAGGTGGCACTTACCCTTTCACCCGCAGCATTTGATCAATGGTGTCAGGAAGAGGCATACCATAGCTTTCAGGCAGAAATAGTGTGAGAATTCCTGACAGCACAGTCAGGCTCCCCATCAGGATGTAAGGCAAGAATCGATCATAGGCACCTAGTAAAACACAAAAAAATTAAAAAAAAAAGTAAATAAAAAAAAAGGCAGCATCAGCTCTAAGTCTGATAATTGCCCAGAGAAGCTGTGGATGCCCCAGCCCTGAAGTGTTCAAGACCAGGTTGGACAGGACATGTGCAATCTGGTCTAGAGGAAGGTGTCCCTGTCCACAGCAGGGAGGTGGAATGAGATGATATTTCAGGTTCCTGCCAACCCAAACTATTCTGTGGTTCTGTGGTAATGTCTGTACCAAGGTACAGGAATTTACCTGGCTGTAGGAACTCAAGTGGTGGGAATAAATAGCTGTAAGAAGTGTCCTTATTGAGGCAAGAGAATGGAGTCTGGGGCATCTCTCCAGCAGACCAGTTAACTCACCGAGGTAAACAAAGTAAGGTGAGAGGATGCTGCCCAGCCTGGAGGCCATGGAGCTTGCTCCAACTCCCATGTTTCTTACTACTGTTGGGTAGAGCTCAGCCGTGTAAACATAGACCATGGAGAAGGCAGATGTGATCCCAAACTTCCCCAACATCACCAGGAGAATAGACAGTGCACGGATATCTGAAATCCAAACACAGTTAAGGACTGAGGCTCTTGCAAGTCATTGTATTCCTCAACTCCTCTGTGTTGTGTAACTCCTGCCTAATTAATTCCAGTACCTGGTGTCTTTTTTCCCTGTAAATATTCACAAACATAATCAATGTTCTTTTTTTTTTCTTTTTTAAATTACTAGAAGTCAACATTTCCATTTTCTCTTGAGAATGGGGTTTCCTGCCAAGTGAAAAATAAGCAGAACAGAGCCAGAACTGCTGAGATCTTCTCAGGTTTCAGAGGCCAGACCTCTGCTATTGCAAAAAATACCATATATCCCTTTTTAATAAAGTGAACAAAGTAAAAAATTTGAAACAAATTATTTTATGTTTCCTAAAAACCTGATTTTTCATTATTCTTAGCTACATTCTTAGTTTCATTAACACTCTTGGTTATAATAATTTATTTATAGGAAGTTGGGTTGACTTTAACTGGGACAGTTAAGATTTGAAAATCAGAACAGATCATATCAGTGTCCAGTTGACTCAAAAAACAGGGGAAAAAAACACCAAACCTGAGAATGCAGCACACATATTACCAGTATAAAATAAGCAAGACAGTTCTTGCACATTCTCTTTTGTATATCTTTGATTTGTAAATGAGTCCTAGGCAACAACACCTCCCCGTATATTCAATATAATTATCAGTAATGACTCCATAACCCAATTAATCTAACTGGACTAAAGGTACATATGGTTTGAGATCCAATAAATGCTACTTGGCCCTCCTTTCCAGTAGATTCACATTATTTCAACTATCAACACCAATTCAGTACAAGCATCTCTGCTTATCAAAAATACTTCCACAATGACTCCATTGGGAGCAACTCTTTTAACAAGCTCTAAAGTCATCAACAGCTGTTTGGGAAGTGAGTTCTGCACCCCCTTGGTAACTTCCACTTACCAAGTTCTGGTTGGTCTAGACCTGGTTTTACACCTGGACCTTACCAGGACACCCTGCCAGAGATGTAGTTTAGAGGCAAAACTGGACTAGAACTCTAATGCCAACAGCCCACAAAGCCAATGACCACCTTTCAAACTGTATCTGAATAACAAGCCGTGGCAGTTACTTGTGCAGCAGCACTGAGAACCAAGGAAGAGGGGCAAAGACTGGACAAGAGTCTGTATTTATTCCCCTCAGGGCACGTTTGCTGCACACCTGCCCCGTGCACGGTACTGCACGTCACCTATCAGACATATGTGAGATCAACTAACGATTCCATACGTGAGGGCACCAGCTGAATGAAGAGAAGAACACAGCCTCCCAAGAATAACGCAGCAGCCATTGAGTACCGTCGGGGGAGATTGCGCAGCAGCAGCCAGGAAATGACGTAGGCTGGCACTTCAATCACTGCTGAGAGGAAGCAGTTCACATACACGTCTCCGTGCAAGTTAGGCGTGTCAAGAGACAGTCCAAAATAGCCAACTGAGATTATCATCCTGAAAGAAACAATAGCAGGGTCAAACAAATCTCTCTTCTTCCTTATGTTGCCATGAACCTCTTCCACATTTCCATCGAGCACAGAAATGGCTGCGTAAGGCAAATTCAGCATCTGGTGGACTTATTCACCTCTGAAGCAGCTGAAGTGCTGACTTCAGAAACAGCAAGTTAATAATTAAACAATGCAGAGGCTTTTGATCTTTCAGACTGCTCTCTATTTCAAATAAAAAAATATATTACCTTGGGAGGAAAGCGATGATCATTCACACTGCAATAATGCAGTAGCTGCCATTACTATAGTTTATAGCTTAACCTGAAAGTCTGAGTTACTGAATTTTACTGCTGCTCAGGCCTGCAGCAGCTTTCCATTATGTTTACCAGGGGGCTCAGGGTGGAGAGCATTGTTTCTGGGTCATTATGCTCCATGCTTTCTATATAAAGTCAGAGAGGAGGAGTGTGGCACCCTGGCAGGCCCAAACAGCCCACAATTTTCTCTGCCATGCTCCAAGCTGGCTGGGCAGCATCCAAATCACATTGGCATGGCTGGGTACCTGGGCTGGTCAGGGCATCAGGACAGAGCTTGGTGGCTGGAACACTGCCATCTTAATTTCCTGCCAGATGAGAGCTGGCCTCCATGTAATACAGGGAAATACACAATGAGCCTTGGAGACAAACTCTGTCCTCTCTTGGGAGATGCTGGGTTGAGAAGGTTAAGCTTTACCAACAAGTATAATGAGGTAAATAAGGAAATAATGGGCAGTGGCTCAGGACATGTCCAGGTGCAAACATGAGGCACAGAACATTTGGCACTTCATCTCCACCAGCATCTACCTTATAATAGAACCTGGAGCAAAATCACTGCACACACCAAGTGACAAAAGATAAGCTCTTCCTCCTCCTCACTGAATATTGGAAGAGCCTTCATGGTCTAGTTGCTTAAAATAAAGCTGCTTAGTGTACCTGGGAAGGTATGAAGTGACACAGCTGAGAGTCACCCCCTGGTGCTTTGGTGCCCTGCCCTAAGCCATTCTTCTCAGAAGTAGTTCTGCAGTGTTTTTCACACCCTGTGCTCCTTGAAGTTCTTTTTATATACAAACTGTAATGCTGGAATTCCCTTTTGGTAGCAGATTGCCTTAGATCATTACATTGGCAAACCTTAATATAGTTATATATTTTGTAGGAAAACTTCAGTGGTATTTACACATCCTAGGGTGCCAAGAAGCCAAACTTCTTCATCCCTGGTGCAAACCCTGCAAAGGGAATAGTTTAACGGCCTGTTACTTAGTCAAAATTAACAAAACAGCACTATGTAAAGGTGATATATTGCTGTCTGCAACTATCCTCTTTTATAGCCCTTTTTTGTGAGAACTTTTAATTCATGATACAGAATATATCATCAGTATATCATAGGCTGGAAAACCACGTGCTGTGAGGAAGCACAGGATATTATATCTTCACATATTGGGAAATTAATTTAAAGGAGATTAGGTCACTGACATACAAATTAGAATAGTGAAAAAATTGCTCAATCTAACTGAATACTTTTCTGCAAGAGGAGGTAAGGTTGTGCTAGTCAACTGTACCTGTTTGACTCTTCCTGCTTATCATAAAACTTGATTTTTGATATGGTAAAAAGCCCTTCAGTATGGGTTACTGAATTCAGTAGAATGGATTACATATTGTCATGTCAGTGCTTCTCTCAGCTGCTTCATCCTACCAGAAATGCTGTTCAAACAGGTTTTGCCTTTCATTTCTACAACCACACACACAGAACTGGCTGTGGCCAGGAGCTACTGCCCCACATCAAGCAGATGAGGAGTAGGGCAGTCTCACTTCCAATTAAACATGAGAGTTAGTGACTTCACTTGAGCAGTAAGACATTATATAGACACCTTATTGACATTCCTGCAAGGAACCAACATCACTCTTCGAGCTGGTTTTGGCACAAGTTTCCTTCTCAGTGTGTTTTTGGCCTTGTGCTTGGTGATGGGCCAGAGAATCTGGCTTAAATATAAGCCAGATCATCCTTTGACCTAAGATGCCACATCATCTTGTATGTGCTGGCAAGTCAGTGGACTGAACTCTGAGGCTCTGCCTCACTAAGGCACATAGTTCAAAAAGACAGCATACAGACTTAAATGGTCCCCAAAAACTTGAGGGACCTTCTTGGTTTGGTCACTAGGTACATGCACTAATTAAAATTCACTTGTACAGCCTCTGGCAGGTTGTGTTACCCTCTCTGTTTACAGCTCTACTGAGATTTCTAGTAAAGGAAAATAACAACCATTTAATCAAACTGAGCATAAAGTATGGCTTCAGCTAGTGAAAACCAAGCTGAACATGACAAATAGACAAAGCAGACAGCAGGAAAATGTAGGGAAATCTCAGAAAAGAACTTAAAAGGCAGCATTATCCCTTTAAGAACCAATACAAAAGAAATGGAAAGATTCTCCACTAAGTCAGGCATCACATTCAGATCCCTGGGCAGAAGTTCTCTGACTGGGGGTAGGGCCTGACTCATTCCTCTAAAAAGACTTTGTTACAGTCAGAAGAGCATTCCCCAAGGCCCAGGATCAGGCAGCATTCCCACACATCCATTGTCAGCTGATCAGATTCTTGCTCAGTTCAGGACAAGCCTGACAGTTCAGAAAGGAACACCAACCCAGATGTGTTTCTACACTGCCACCAAAATGAAGAACCTATGTAACCAGAATTTTGTTGCTTCAGGCTGTCATTATCATTGATTCTTTAGCTGGTTTTGTCTGTCTCTCTCCTGAATACCTTAGTATTTAAAGCTACATTCTCCTGAATCCCACTTGCTTACCAAAGAAGCACTGACATAATTGTGATAGTTAGGATATTTCGGGTTTTCATTAGATCCAAAATGGTGTATGTCTGCTGCTCCTGGGAATTCACATCTTGTAGCTGTAAAAGAGCAAACAACAAACAAAACATGGGAACTTTAACTTCCTGCAAAAATAATTATTATGAAACTTATCATATTATCATGTCTTACCACCAACTTATACCTAGTATTTTGATCTGCTGAAACAGTTGCCCGACTTCTAACAAAATTCATGTAAGAGTCAACTGCTTGTGAAAGTAGAAGCTCCTCTCTAATTAAAAGTCACTTAAAATTTAGACTCAAACTCTTAACTCTTGTGGCCAGTGACAGGACTCGGTGGCTCTGCATGAGGCTGAGTCAGGGAACGTTTATGTTGGGTATCAGAAAAAAGTTCTTCACCCAGAGGGTGGCTGGGCACTGGAACAGGCTCCCCAGGGAAGTGGTCACAGCAGCAAGCCTGACAGAGCCCAGGAAGAATCTGGACAAAGCTCTCAGGCACGTGGTGTGACTCTTGGGGTGCCTTGTGCAGGGCCAGGAGTTGGACTCAATGATCTGTATGGGTAACTTCCAGCTCAGCACATCCTATGATTCTATAGTAATAATTTTCTTTGCCTGAGGCTTCACAAAACAACTGCTTTTTGTTACTTGGATTATAAAGCAACAGCATTAATTCACAATTTATGTGTCACTACTGGAAGGGTTCTTACATCCAGTTTTGAGCACTGCACCCAGAGAATCAGGTGAATCAACTGCACTCAGACTAGAAGAGAGTAACAAGGATGGTGACACATTTGAAAAAAAGTAGAGGGTTTCTTTTGCCTAAGGGCCAGAATACCAAGGACATCTTAAAAGACACAGAATAGTCTTCAAATACCAGGAAAAAATGATAAACCGTCCTCGAGGTCTGTTGCAGACACAGCAACAATTAACAAGGATTGCTGCAATAAACTGCAGCAGGGCAGAGTTAGTAAATGACCACTCAAACTGGACCTAAGAGTAATGTATTTAAACTGAGACAAACTGGCTAATGAGCTGAAGAGTGCCCATCATTATCGAGTCTGTTCTTGAGATTATCTTCTAAGAATATAAACAAAAAGACAACAAACTTCTCCTTTCCCCATTAAACTTTCCAGCCTCTCAACATAAAATCACTTCCATGTAAACAATGCAAGGGTATTCATCCACGAAGGATGAGAGCAAGTTTTGTGCTTGGCAAGATTGTAAAAAAAAGAAAGAAATTTTTTTTTAATTAGGACTTTATTTAGACTCCTAAGGAGGGGGATCAAGGGAAAGATTTTTCAAAATATGGAAAAGGTGATTTAAGAGGACAAATTCCATCAATTAAAACTATCAGCTCTAATAAAGCAACCTAGAGTTTCTTTAACCTCTGCAGTAATGTGAAAATTCTTTTAAAGTGACAGTTGGTTCTAAAAATCTGAATAATGAAATAGCAGTCTGGTACATGCCAAATTTCTGTGTATTTGATTTGATAAATCCCATTTTCTATAAAAGGCAAACAGTCCTTTACCTTTGATAGCTTTCATTCTGCCTGAAGCCAAACTTACATCACACAAACTGTAGTCACTTCACAGCTCATAGCCCTTTCTCATAAATCACATGATCTTTCCCAAGCATTCTCCAGTTCTGCCACTATTTGTTGCCAAGAAACAAGAAAAAAAAAAAAGAAGAAACAAGCAAACCATAAAACAAAACCATGAAGAGAAAAATTCAGTCAGTTGATGAGAAAAAGGCTCCTGCCTTTTAAGAGCTGGATAAGCAGACAACATAATCTTTACCAGGACAGGCTCAAACAAGAAGCTATGAGAGAAGGGCAGGAAAACCAAAGTGATGGTTTGAAATTAAACCTATCATCCAAACATTTCTATCCCCTCTGAATCAACCAGGCCCTATTTATGCTCTGCAGCTGGTTTGTGATTCATCACCTGCTGGACTTCAACTGGCTTGAAACCTCTGGAGTCCAAATTCTGCAGTTGCTCTCCAGCTGCACAGGTCTGAGGCACTCTCCAGCCATAAACTCGGGTGGCTCCTCCATCCCAAACACACATTCCAAATACAGGAAGGCAAAGGGCCAGACAGATTTCTGAGAACCTCTCTGCAGCATAAACAAGCTTCCTAAACCCTCAAGAGGCTGTAAGCCTTCTGCTTTCCAGCTCTTCAGGCAGCAGACACAAGAACAGCACCAACACACCACTGATGCAGAGGAGTTTTGCACAGACCTTTTGGCCACAATATTACTTTTACCTTAGAAAGCAAAGAGAGGGACAGGACCTCTGCATGTTCATCAAGCTCATTTTCCTTTGATGGTCAGAAAGTTAGTATGTTTTTGAAAGCTGATGTGCTAATGTCTGCAAATACACACCACATTCTCCAGCCCACCCTACTGCAACATCAGCATTTCCTGGGACAAAATCCCTACTCTTGCCCCTGCCTTCTGCTCCTTCACCATCTAACCCCTTTTAGAGACAGAAAATACAGCAGTGTTTCTTTCTAAGAACAAAGGGGAAGATTGCAGGAACAGTGATCTTAGGCAGATATTGGAGCCAGAGTTTATTTTCTGTTCTGCTGCAGTGTTGGCAGTAGATGAGTTTTCATGGCTACAGCATGAGAAAGAAGAGGAAGAAAAAGGAAAAGATGTATTCTAACGAAGATCCAAAGGAAAAGGTATCAGAAGGAGAGAGTTTTCTTGGTATTCTTACTCTGTTCCAGTTAAGACCAGGATGTTTGCCCTACTATCTACTAATAAGTCTGGACAAACAGCTTTGTCTGCACCTCAGCTGACTTCAACACAAGGGAAGCTGTTTCAATCTCTGTAACAAACACCTACAGCTTTAAGGCTTCCCATTCTCCTTACCCCAGAACAGAGGCATTGTAAAACAAATGAGTATATTATAGTCATTATATATATGTATTTTCACTTAAATGACTGTATTGGTTTGGCACAGCCTGGTTTTTCATAGCAGGGGAGCTACAAAGATGGCTCCTGTGGGAAGCTTCTGGAAGCTTCCATCATGTCCAGCAGAGCCAGTCCCTGGTGGCTCTGAGGATGGACACACTGCTGGCCAAGGCTGGGCAAAGGGAGAGGCTGGAACACCTCTGGAATGGCAGATCTGAGAAAATCAAACCAAGAGGGGACAGTGTGAATTCCAGCTAGAGAAAGGAGAGTGAGAACCTGTGAGGGAAACAACCTGGAGACAGCAAGGGCAGGGGAGGAGAGGAGGAGCTGCTCCAGGGATGGAGCCGAGATTGCTCTGCAGGCCCTGGAGAGACTGTGGGGAATCCAGGAGAGACAGGGGGATCCAGGGGATCCAGAGATTCATCCACAGCCTCTGGGGATCCAGGGGGATGCAGGGATCCCCCCACAGTCCCTGGGGATCCAGAGGGATGCAGAGATCCCCCCACAGTCCCTGAGGATCCAGGGGGATGCAGGGATCCCCCCACAGTCCCTGAGGATCCAGGGGGATGCAGAGATCCCCCCACAGCTCCTGGGGATCCCCCCACAGTCCCTGGGGATCCTCCCAGCCCATGGCAGAGGTGCCCGTGCTGGAGCAGGGGATGCCTGGAGGGGGCTGTGACCCAGTGGCAGCCCCAGTGCAGAGGGGCCCTGCTCCCAGGCTGGAGCAGCCTGTCCTTGCAGGGCTGCACCCCTGGAACAGTGACCCAGGCCACAGCAGTTTTGGGAGCATTGTCTGCCCATGGAATTCACATTGCAGCAGTTTTGGCAGCGCTGCTGCTTGTGAGATTGGAACCACTCTGGAGAACTTCACAGAGAACTGTCCCCTGTGGGAGGGACCCCATGGCCTCACAGGGGAAGTAATCCTCTCCCTGAGCAGTGGAGGAAAATCTCAGTGATGAACTGAGTAAAACCCCCACACCCTGTGTGCCTGCTCTGTTGGTGGGAAGGAGGGAGAAGCTGGGGGGAAAAGGTGTTTTAAGGGTTTATTTTACTTTTCACCATCCTCCTCTGACTGTGTTAGCAATAAATTCACTTTGCAACTCTAAGTTGAGCCTGTTTTTCCCCTGAAATATTTTTCCTGGTCCTTATTGCACTCATGAAACCTTCATTAACTTTTTTTTTTCCTCTTTGCTGCTCAGCTGTAGCAGGAGAAGGTGAGCGAGCAACTCTTGACTCTTGTGGGTGCTTGGCATTGGGCTGTGTCAAACCACAACAATGACAAGACACTGCCAACTGTCAACCAGCAATTGCCCAGACAGATTCTGGAGATCTGTCCAGAAAGGTGCCCATTCTCCTGGAATATACAGTTTGCCTGTCTTGAGTTTTTGAGGTCATGTTTGAATGTGTATGGAACAGCTTCTACACCTTAAGGGCACCCCTCAGCTCAGACAAAGGGAAGATTTCCAGAGAAAACAGGTGCATGTAGGAAGAAAGAGATGGGAAAGATACCTGTCACTGCCCCACTGAAAGGGGCTCAAGTTTTGCTTTCCTTAACATGGATCAGAAATTGAAGTGAAATATGAACGAGAATAACAATATTTCCAATGTCACTGGCCAGGATTTACACAGAGTTATATTATTGACTGAAAAATGGTGCTAATATTAAATATAATAATACTGGTGCTAATATTTAGATCACTAAGCAATAGGCACCTCAGATTCATTATCCTCCCCTGAAAAATAGAGTTTAAAAGGAAAAAGGGCAGCTGTAAACTAAAAAAGATGTTTGCATTAGAATGCATGTTGACATTCCCATGGGAATGGGACCACAAAAGCTTTGCAAATCTCAATGAAGGGAAAGGGTATTGTGCTTTTCAGCAGAAAATTATGATCTTTCACCCACTTGAGAAGCACATAATGCAATGCAAGCATAAGTCCATTCATCTGTATGGAATGAATTGCTTTACATAAAGTCCAGCAAACGAGTAACTGGACTTACAAGTCTTACCTCACTAGGGTCAAGTATCACATCTGGGGCTGTAATGCCATTAGTTTTTGCAGCTTTTCGGAGGATGTCCTCTGCCTCCTGAAACCTCCCCTGGGAGACCAACCACCGTGGAGACTCTGGAATGACCCTGCAGAAAAGGTTCAGAATAACTGGCCTGCATTTCCATAGAAAGCACTGCTGAAGGGACCAACACATTGTTCCAGGCAGGAAGATCTCCAAACATGCCACATCTTGCAGGAATTAGTGCAGTGACAACAGAAACCAGATTTACAAGAGCAGACTAGTGTAAGGAACAAGACCAGACTGATATGCCCTTATGGATTTCAGAAGTGCAGAAGGAACTCAGGAAAAAGTGACTCAGGAAAAAGAGTAATCCAAACATTCCAAGTATGGGATTAATTTAAGAAATTCAGAAATGTGAATACACAAGCAGCACACTGTAGGTTAAGAAGTATATCCCTAGAGGCTAACACATATAAAGTTAGTAACTGTAAATTCTGTCACAGAAAGGCAAGTCAGAGAGCAGAATTCCCCATTTGATTGCATAAGAACTGAGATGAAAGCACAAACACAACTGCTACTGTAAGTGAAGGAACACCACCACCACGTGGACTATTTCAGCTTTACATGCCACTCAAAAGTAGTATTTTAACAACTACAGAAGAAAACACGGAAGTGCCACAGCTGTGCAAGTAATGTTTTGTAGTTTGTCATAACTGTGTCGCCCTACCAGTGCCCAGAACAACTGTTTTTTCCTTCTGCCCTTAGGTCACACCTATTACTTAAAAGCCTGTGGACTTCAGTGCAGAAGTATGAGTTTTATTGAGCTTTTTTTTGTTTTCTTTGCATGTGCAAGACTTAATTTTACAGAAGCCTATAGAAAATGAAGAGCAGGTTTTTCGATCATCAGTCAGATCACATACAATGCCATCGACTGACAACTGGGAGAGTAAAGGACACAACATCCATTCTCCACCTACCCGTTCCTAATTTCATTAGCTTCATCATCTTAAAAACCTGCAGACAGGACCTTCTAAAGACTAAATCATGCCAGTTTGTTTTACTCACCACCAGAGCGGGATGCAGAGCAGCCCGGGCAGGGTGAGCGCCAGCAGCAGCATCCGCCAGTCTCGGATGAAGAAAGCAAACAGAGGCAGCAACATGTAACCAAAGGCGTAGAAGATGCACACACCCAGCGTGCAGAACAGCACACGGATTGATTTGCCAAGGATTTCTGTGCCTGTTCAAAACAGCAAAGGGATTACTAGCATTTCAACTTATCAGCAACCGAGTAACTTGATAAAAATACCCCTAGCAATTGGCTTTGAAACGCACTGCAGTGCAGAGTTGTAGGATATAGCACTCTGCTGCCCAGCTGGACAGGCACCACAGAGCTGCTTCATGCCATGATCCTGCATCAATGGAGGTATTTATATGTGTAAAAGAATGAGAACTGGGCCATATTGTATTTCTGTAGCTCAGTATGTAGGTTATATTTCTGTAATTTTATCTTTTTAGAATTTCATATTTTTACCCGAGGAGCTGAAATTACCTGACATTCTCAACAGTTAACTGTAGCTTGATCTCCAGAATACTCTCCAGCTTATGAAGAGTGACCAGCTTCTTTGAAGAATAATTCAAAGGTGCCTAAAATAAGTTCTCAACCTGTATCACCTTCTAAAAGACTATTTAGTCAAAAAACCTCACAGTCTTTAGGGGTAGACATACAGAATTCATATTGGTCACAAAGACCAGGCTATTGTCAGGGGAATTAAATGCATGAACAGGGGTCAGTGCCCCCCTCTGAAATGTCTTGGGACCTGCAAATCAAGATACAGAGAAAAAATATAATCTTTCTTGTTTCCATGGAAATCAAAGAAGATGTCAGCAGGCTGTGTGAAGTGAGGTTAACTAAGCACTGCTTTCACCCCTGAACTGGCCTTCCTTGGTTCAAATATAACTTCTTGCCACCATTTGGTACTTTGGACACTGAGGTCACTGTAAATAACAATAATAATTTATTTTTCTTTTAAATCTCAGATTCATGAGGTAATTCACATTCCCATGATTAAATATGGTCTTAGTTAGCTTGGAAGTATGCAAAGCAAAAGTCATGACAACATTTACATTTTTACTATAGGCTGTTTAAGGAAGACTGTATAAAAATTATTCCACCTATCTTGGTTCTTTTGCAACTTTTAAACTAAACAGGTATTTAGGCCCCATAATGGACATCAGACATCCCCAAAAATCATAAAATCATGGAATGGTTTGGGTTGGAAGGGACCTTAAAGACCATTTAGTTCCAATCCCCAAAAAATCATGTCTCACAGGTACTATCTCTTCAACTAGAAGATGGGCTTTATTTAAAATAGTCAGTTTCTGGGGTTTTGCCTCTTTTAGGATGGTCAATCATAGAAATAATTCAAATTGCACCTCTATCAGCTGGAAGCTTCCAAGGAGAAGTTATTCATGCACGGTGAGGCCACACTCTTAACAGTGTTGCTGGGCAAAACAAATCAACCCTAAGTCAGTACTGAAAAGGAGCAGGAAAAGCACAAGATGAAAGGACACATGCAGTGACCAGCAGGACTTTCATACCAAGAACAAATGCTGCCACGTAGTTAGATATCTGTCCCATGCCAACCAGCACAAACAACACTGAAAACATCTCCCAGCTGGTAGAGAAGACCTGTATGAAACTGAAGCCAGTCTGCATTGCCAGAGTTGCAAACAGCACATTCTTCCTGCCAAACCTTCCATGGACAGATTAAAAAAAGAAAGAGAGGGGGGAAAAAATAAATGATTAAACAACATCATGAATGAAATCTACAGAAACAGAAAAATAAAATTACTTATATGCATACTTCAGGAGATACAAAACTTCTGCAAAAAGCAGAGGTTCAGGAAATGCGACATAGGCACAACTATTCTAAACACATTAAAAACATCACTGGCCAAGAGAAATTAATATTCCAAGGGCTGCTAAGTTGTCTTTAAGTACGTGCTGGAACACTATTCCTTCCTTACTGATAGGATGGGTAGTGAAACAAATCATCAGGAACAAGTTACTTAAAGTGCAAGAGTACCCAATGCTCCTCCTCCGCCAAGGAGCACACAGTCCATGACACAGATTAACATCTTAAAAAAAGAAAAAGAAGACAGACTTCTGGAAGAGAGGTAAAACTCAGATTTGGAAGATGCTATTGGCAGTCAGTGATCCCATGCTGCAATATTCATTTCCTTTGTTTTAAAAATGGGCAAAATTAAGGGATTCTGGAAGACCTCCTGATGAAGTATTAAAAAAAAAATACAAAAACAAAAGAGAAAACTCAACCCATCAAGCTGCTGTAGGAGTGGCTGCTGATGTCCTGGCCCAGGCAGCCCCACACTGCTGGGACAGGACGTGCTGAGTGCAGGTTTCACAACTCCAAAGTGTTGCCCTGCAGATCAACCGCTGGTGTTGTGGGCATCAGAGGAGCCACAACACATGAAGGACAGACTGTTACTTGAAACCCCCAAATATTTTGTCAATCTTCATGTCTCAGGCTCACTGCTGGCAGCAGAACTCTGTAGGCAGCCTCGCTGGAGCATTCTCCTCATGGAGAGAAGGAGCCCTTGACCATGAGCTTGCTGTCCTTCAGTGGCTACAAGTAACTGGATGGGCTCTGTCGATGGCCTCCTCACCTGCCCTTGGTGAGGATCTGTGCTACCATGGGAAGGAGCTGCAGGAGACTGCCAGGAGTGTGAGGGTAGGAAGCTCATGGATTCTGACACCAGACCAGCTCCTGCTTCACCTGCCAGGCAGTCACCTCAGGAGACACTCAGGATCCTTGCAGCAGACAAGGAGCTCTTTGGAAGGAAGCCCCTGAACCTTCTAAAGCAGCAGCAGGAGGAAAAGGTGGTGAGAGACTCCCCCCCAGGGAAGAAGGGAATCATCCCTCACATGGAGGGCAGCAGGAGGGCATGGAGCTCTGCCTGGGGATGAGTGACAAGCCAGCTGAGATCATGGGTTGGGATTAGCAGAGAGACCAACATGGCTGGTGAGCGTCTGCTGCATCCACCAGCTGAGAAAAAAGCAAACAGGGGCTGCTGCAGAGCACCACAGGAAACCTCCTCGTGTCCAAAGGCACTGGCTGTCATAAGGGCTTTGATCACTCCAGGACACGCTGGAAGGACAAAACCCAGGAGGTTTCTGGAGCTCATTAGTGATGACTTTCTAAGAAGATGGCTGAGCAGCTGACAAAGGGAGACACTGCTGGACCTCACGCTTGCAAACAGGGCTGGACTGGCCGGGGTGTGAAGGCTGGCACCAGCTGTGTGCAGAGGTACAGAGGATTGTGAGGGCAGGAACCAGGCAGAAGGCAGAATCACAGACAGAGCAAACGCTGGCCTGCCCAGGGATTTTTTTTTAAAAAAACCATGGCATATAGCTTTGGAGTGAAGTACAGGAGGCCTGGTTAATTTTAAAAGATCACTGTCTCTAGGCTTGAGATTGGTCCAGCCTGATAGGCAAGAAACTACAGAAAGGACATAAATGATGCCACAGGACTGGTGGCATAGAGATTATGTTTCAATGAAACAGAAACTTTCCAAATACCAGCAAATTAGAGAACCACATACTGTCCTCAAAGAATCAGGAAAACAGCACACAATGCATTGCACAGCAAATCTGAGGGAGAGAATCAGAAAAACTGAGCTTTACAAAATACAAAAAACTGTTGTCATCACAAAAATTAATGGTGCCTTCCTTTTTTTTTAATGTTTGTACTGATAAACAAGAAAGTCTTTCTTCTCTGGAGTACAGCTGAACAGCATTTATGCTTTCACAAACACAGATCATTGGACTTAAATGCTGTATTTGATGATGAGAAAGAGCAGCTATAGCTGTTTATAAAAAGAAAAATCCCAATTTGACCTAGGAAAAAAAAAAAAAAAAAAAAAGGAGAACAAGCCTCAGGAATTCCTCTGAACATAGTCAAAAATAAATAGAAGAGAATGTCATTGATCAGATTTTTCCAGACAAGACTTATCTCCTTGTCCTGGGCTGATGCTGAATTGTATCCCCATCCATCTTTTCAGCTCAGAGATAAGTTTTGTACCTTTAAAACTGGATCTGAGAGTGAAAGAGAAGCAGTGGAATGTCTGAGGCAGTTGTTTTAAAAACAAAGATAAAGAGTTTTCAGCTTTCCTTCACACACGGCCTGTGTTGTCTACAGTGCGGATGGTGGCACAGAGCTCTCCTTTGCTTTTTGTTAGTTTTTGGCTGGCTGAGGCAGAGAAGTTCTCCACACTGTGTTTTTTTNGAATTTTTCCTTCCCGAACCAGTTGGGGGAGGACGTTCAGATTTGCTATCTAGAGGGACTCCATCTGGAGGTTTCTTCCCATATTTACCCTAAACCAGGACACTCCTACACCTGTTTTCTGGCATGAAAAGCCAGTTTGCTGCAGAGTGATTTCACTGCAAGAACAAACAGATGTAGATAACACCTACTATCAATATTTGTAACATTCTGTCCTAGCTCAGTGCATTTCTCTACACACTCTGGGTACACTCAGGTTAGACAGTCACAGAACAAAGACATTTAGTAGTTGCAGAAGGACACTAGTAGGAAAGCTGACATACAAGAAATGCCTACAAATGAGCATCAAAGAGACAGCAGCTCTGGTGTATATACTTTACTTGTCTGAGAGCTGTCCTGAGATGAAAGATCCCAGCAGGACACCCACAAAGAACAGGGAGGTGCTCAGGGGTCCCTTCCAGTCGTTGGCACATACGAGATTCCACTGCAGGGAGAGAGAATTGGAAAGTCTTTTAATAAACAGGATTTCCCCTCCCTCCTAAACTCTGCTGAGGTGGGGTTAGAAGGAGTGAGAACGGAATTACAAGATAGTTTGAGCTTTAAGGGGCCTTAAGGAGCATCTCATTCCAACCCCCTGCCATGGGCAGGGACACCCTCCACTGGCCCAGGTTGCTCCAAGCCCCATCCCACCTGGCCTTGAACATTTCCAGGGATGGGACAGCCACAGCTTCTCTGGGCACCCTGTGCCAGGGCCTCCCCACCCTCACAGGGAGGAATTTCTTTCTAGTATCCAATATAACCCTCCCCTCTGTCAGTATAAAGAGAATCCCTCCTGTCTTGTCACTGCACAACCTTGTAGATAGTTCCCACACTTGATTTCCCTGCATACAGTAATGTTTCCCATTAAAAATTAACATTCCTAATTTAAGAAAAATTGAACTACAGAAACAACAATATAGAAAGAAAAAGCTTCATTAAAACATTTTAATATGGCTTTGAGAGAACAGAAGACTGCTCATTCTTCACTGGGAATCTAACTAATCTCAATTAGAATCTTTGAAATACAAACTGAAATATACACCCAACAAACAAAGATTTCCAAAATTAAAACAAAAATGAGGAATTAAAGAAAATATTTATTAAATAAATTCTTCAATAGTTTTCAAGGTCCTACCCAGTTCAGTCAGATGTTTTTAAAACAGCACTCATGTTATTTTTTCATCTACATAAACAACTATTACTAAAAGACTCTTAGTTCTATTTTGATTATCTGGTGGAAAAAAGTGTGTAAATATTAGAAGAAAAGACAAAACCCAGCAGGGATCCCTCATCCCCTCCTTCACTGGAGGATAATAAAACCAGTTTCCCAGAGCTCTCCCAGTACCTGCTGCCAGAGAGCAGGTGCTGCAGCCCTGCAGAGAGGAACTGGGAGGCAACAGATGCTTCTGATGTGAGACCAAACCTTCCTGAGCTTAGTTATTTTCTCAAGGCCCCTTCTGATGTTTTAGCAATGTAAAAATTTAGGTTTTAATCAGTATTAAAAAGGCCGATATGAAAATATTCACCCTGACCTGATAATTAATCCTCCTCGCCCCCCCATTACAAATAATTCATTATACTTTTTTCAGTTCATTGAAGGGAACACCCTTCAATGCTTTGATGTGCTCCACAATAAACGCACAGCAGTTGCTGTGTGTTCCAGCTCCCCCACCCATCCCACCCGCAGTGCCACACGTGGGAATGCTGGTGTTTCACTGCCAGCCCCACCAAACCAGCACTAAGCCTCTGACTCCAGGAATCTCACAGCCCTCAGCCTGTTAACTAATACATCCTAGTCCATGTTTTAGGGTGGGAGGATCACTTAAAACTATGCACACAATGAACAACACCAGCAATGGCCTTCCACTGCCAGATTCCTGTGTCAAAATGCAATTAAGCCACTGCTTATTTCATGGAATAGCATCCAGTTTTGAATTAGAACTGGAAACAGTTCCAGAGATGAATTATGGTCATTCACACAGGCTACACTCTCATCAGCTGCCTAACTTTAGCTGCCAGCCCTTACATTATCTTATATTTCCGAAGCAGTCATCATAATTATTATTTATAAGGTCAATATGCACCTCTTTCCAATTTGTAACTGTAATCAGGTCATTTCATAACCTCTCCATTGATAAATCTGTTTATGGTTTTGTCTAAAAAATCTCTCCTTCTATCTCTCCTCAACATTTCCTCTCCAGGCCTTTCCAGCCTCACAGCACCTGAAGCTCAGGTACCAGCACTCCAGGCAGTGCTCCAGCACATCCCACCAACACCATCAATTATGCATCATTACAGAAGTTCCTTCCAGAGCTGTGGCATTCTAATGTGTTAACAAATGTATCCCACTCATGGTAAGGAATTAAACTTAACTATATTATCAACATCATTTAGACTATGAACTACAATTAACATTTATAGTTAAATTTGTATTATTCAACAAAAGCTATACTTCATCATAGATTAAGGAAAGCTTGAGTCTTTCTGTCATGACCGTAGAGGCTAAGCCAGCTAGGAAGATTCAGTAAAATATACTTGACAACTTGGAAATACCAGCAAATGATTTTTCTCAGATTAATAATTCATAATTTATACAGGCCAAAGGTTTCAGTGGTTATCATATGCCTTTATATGACAACACTCACCAGAGAAACAAACACCACAAATACAAATCCTGCTGTTATAAAGGCTTGCCTACTCACAAGAAGTTTTATTTGTATCAACTACTGCAGTCAGATATCCTCAAACAGAACTAAAATCTATCTTGGTGATTAGTCTGTCATTACTAAATATATCATTACTTTCCAGCTGGTCACCTTGTCCCTGTGAATCCACATCTCCTTTCATCTGTCCTACACCCTGCACTTTGGCACAAGGCTTGCACAACACTTGGATTTCCAGACACTGACATGTTTGTGTCCTATAACAAACATTTTCTTCCGATCACTGAGGTGGAGACCTTTCTTGGAAAAAGTTCATAGTATTAAAATGTTTAGCACAGCTCTGCCAAAACCTTGCACTGGTAGGTGGAAACATACTGGGCATTCAAATGTGGCAATGATTACCAGCTTGTTTTTCTGGCCTCTCTGTTAAAGCACAGTGAGGAGCTGTCATGCTGAAGATTACTTGAACTGGGCATCAAAGGGAACTTCAACGTCAAATTTTCAAAGTAGAACTACCTTGGTTGTACAATACCAGTTATTTACAGACTTCATAAAAGCACAACAATTAGAACAAAGGGATTTTAAGGTCTGTTACCCTTTGCCCCAGTATATAAATGTCAAAGTCTTCACCTTACTGACACACCTATAAGGTCTATTATATTACTTGGCAGTGGTGATGGCATCATCCTTCTAAAATCATTTTGTAACTATACTCTTCCCTCAGCTGCACATTATCCAAGAGGAAATCATCAAGGCATCACTGCTGGAAGATCAGCATGGCAAAGAGCAAGTGTCCCACGAGTAGTTACTATTCAACCCTGCTGCTGGCAGTGCTGCTTGGACACAGCATACCGTGACCTAGTTCTCTAAAATCATGTGCTATTTTCACTTCATATCTTTTGAACGAGCCTGCTAGCTGGAACAGCCTTTGCTCCAGTGAACAAGATAAAGTTAACCTTGGCAAGGTATCTGGGTTTCAAACAGGAGACAAACATTTCTGTTCTGTTTTCAAAGAGGAGCTGCTGATGTTGTGAAGCATCGAGCTGCTTAACACTGGTACCCAATGGAACAGAGAATTCTTGACTTATTTTGTTGTATAGGACATCATCTGTTGCAGTTTAAACTTACCTTCTTACTCATCTTATAGATACTTTGTGATTTTTCTACTTCCCAAGCCAGTCCTCAGGTTGGGGTGATGTCCTCAGCAGCCTCACACCCAGCATAAATGATCCCTTGTGCACCTGAGTTGAGGTGTGCTTATGCACCTCTGTGAGCAGATTCTTGGCTGATGCCAGTTTCTGGTGAGGACAGCTGGGAAGAGGGGATGGGGAAAAGAGGACAGACTATGGAGATAGGCAGGAATGTAGGAATGTGGACAGCTTGGGTTAGAAGGCAGGGGGACCAAAAAGGAGAGGGACTGAAGCAGCTGCTTCTCAAGCACAGGGTTGGGGCCCGAGTAATTAAACAGTCCCAGGCACTTACAGCCATCACTTACACACCTCTCCAGGAGAGCACTTTCCAAACTGTGTCATCTCTTACATGGCAGCTGTCTGGAACCATGTCTCCAAATCCCTTGGTAGAAAGGCAAGCCCAGTGACAAAACTAAGAAGAATAAAAACTCTATAAACTGCTCAAATCTCCTCTCTCCCACAAACTCAAGACCCTTCCCTAATGCCATTACAAGAACCCTAAACAAAGCTGGACTGTGACAAATACAAAACTTCAAGAGCCTCACCTAGTTATACTCCTGTTCTAGGAGGAAAAGCCTTATAGGCAAAACAATTTTTAAAGCTACAAGATACTATGTCTTCCCACCCCTTTATTTTTTTAAACTCTTTTCCTGTCTTGCTGAGAATAACATGCATAATTGAAAAATTAAGTGACTAGTTCCATGTATTAATATTTTCTTTTTAAAAATCAACATGTTAGTAAGACTTTTTGAAGCTAGTCCAGTACCCCATATTCCCTCTTTCCACTTGCTTCTCTCAGCAAGTAGAGGCAAGTTCTTAAAAAAATCTCTCACAACCAAGTACTGACAACCTTTGATTCTGAATCTGATTTTGTTTATATCCATACAAGTAATCTCTGCTTACTTGAGAGCTGTGACTGTTATTAAAATTCCTGCAACAGCCTGGTCTATTTGTATATTCCAAACACTTAGAAGGTCCAGATGTTACATTGAAACTTATTATCAAAAAACAGAAGTCTGTGTCTACAAAATACACAGTCTGCTTAATTTTCCCTCCTCTAGTTGTTTTACATTTTTACAGAGATAAAACTTGCATAGAACAGAAAGGAAATTGCCAAATATTTTACAATTCCAGTGCAGAAACTGAACTGTTCCCCATATATCACATTTTTGAGATGGCTGGAGAAAAAGGAAACAGGGCACTGCCATCACCTGAGGTGAGTTTGAATTTAGTAAAGGCAACATAAAGGTAATTTTACCTTGTCACTAACTATCCATAGTATCTCTAAAAAAACACTTTCCATTTAACAATACCAACTGCAGGCCTATTATTCCTTAACAATACTAATCTTACTTTATGTTGCAATGTCAGAAATAACTGTACTTTGTACAATTCCAAACAAAAGCATTATGTGCTTTTTAATCACACCCCGAAAAACCCAGCATTTTACAAACATTTTTATTTACTTATTAAATGAAAACCAGACTTTCTTTTCCTTCTTCTGACGAGACTAGTAATACTAATCTTTTGCAAAGTTGCAAACAGCTTTTTCAGCTCCTGGGGCTGCAAAGTTATGAGTATGAACTTCAGCCACAAAGATAAGCAGATATTAATCTACAGCAATAAAAAAGAAGCACCTGCTTTAAAAAATGATAAATAATGGAGGTGACTAACATTGATGAGGAGTTGGGTGAGAGCTGAACCTGGATGACACAGGGTTGATTGACAATTCAGCTGCTGGCTCCATTCCTGCAACAGCCTGGTCTAGTGGAAGGTGTGCCTGCCCATGCCAGGGGAGTTGGAAGTAGATGATTTTTAAGGTCCCTCCCAACCCAAACCATTCTGTGATTCTATGACTATAAATTACAATGTCTAGCATAGCCTGTGATTTTGTTTTGGCAAAGTGAAACAATACATCCCTCTGCCTTCCAACAGCAGGGTGAACATTGAAACCTCTGGGTAACCAGCTGTGCCACAGAGTCCATTTGTGTCCTCCACATGTCACTGCTGCAGTGTCCCCTTGCTTCCTGAAGCCCTGGCATAATCCACCCATCTTCAGGGACTGTGGTCTGACAGCATAGCAGGGCACTTGAATCCCTGGGGTGTAGAGAATAAAAACCTCTGGGCCCTCATGTCTGCCCAGAACTTTCTCTCTCTGAACACCCATACAGGATGGAGCAGCAGCCCTGCACTAAGCTCTAGACATCTGGCAATCCCCACCACGTGCATTCCCTCCTCTGCAAAAGCCAACAGTCCCTAAAGTTTGCCAACAGCAAAACAGACAAACCTTGCAAATCTGGCACACAGCACCTGCACTGATTTCCAACTGATGAACAATACAATACCTTTTCAGAAGCTGAGGATGAACAAGTGTATCCAAAATTCAGCATGTGTTTATGGTTCACTGTTTAAGAATTTACTCTTGTGTGAAGTAAAACATTGTGACTGATGTATCATCTAACACCTCATTATATCATATTTCTAGTGCACTCATGCCCTTAACTCCACTGCTCAATTCTACTCCCAGTTATTCTGTATAGCCCCATAACAGCCACGACTGGCAGAAGCTAATATTTTCCCTTAATTACTCCTGGTTTAGTCCTTTTACTATCATGTATGAACTTTTACTACTCCTACATTCATTTTTACAGGACTTATGGAGGAATTAGAATGACACAGTTGGCTTCTTGAGCCAAAACAAAGCCCTTCTTATGCCCTGAGCTACAGCATTTCAAAAAGTAAAAGACAGAAAGAGATTTTGTTACACCAGAGCTGGTTAAATACTGCAGACTGGCTAATAACAACCTTCTGTTGTTAGTCTGTGGGAAAAGAAAGTCCCTCTTCAAGTGGGAGAGAATTGAAAGTTTTAAGTCTCCCCTGAAAAGGAGAACTATAAACAAGGTTGCTCTAAAGTCATGAGAGATTCAGCAAAAACCTTTCTTAAAAAAAATAATCCCCCTTCCCCCTCCCAGTGTCAGCTATGGAAATCTGGGACAAAGGTCCTCATGATTATTCAGCAAGTTAGAGATACGCAACTAAACACAAGATTAGTTAATCATAAAAGCAGCACCACCAAGCCAAGAAATTAAACAAGTTAAACACTGAAAACCTGTAAGTGTGTGAAAGGCCACGGCTCTTGTGAAACTCCCTCAGAAGCATTAATATTAGAGGAGAGAAAAATACTGCCTCAGTGCATGATGCCTGGGCAGACAAACATTGCCTCCCACGGACACGGGACATCTGCCAAGGCACACAGACAACGAGCCAGGGCTGGGGAGCCTCAGCACTGGGTGAGCAGCTCTCTTTTCTTACACACTCTAAAACTCCTGGATGATACTCCAATAGCTCAAGATATTTTAATTAACATCAAGGCAAAGCTGAGTGGAGCTCTAAAGATAAAGCACCATATCTAAGGCAGGATGGCCAGCACAGCAGAGTGCTCAGAACAGCACCGTGTGTCAGCCTGTGAAAGAGGCCTGCCTGAGAAGATGCCAACTGCCTTCCACTGCCCTGAGAGTATTCAGCCTTCCACAACAGGGCATTTCAGCAAGGACTGGAGCCCAGAAATTCTGAGCAGCTTTCCTCTTGAGGAAGACAGCAAATCTTTAGAAACAGATGAGGCAACGCCTTGTGCCACTTGTCAGAATCATTCAAACCCTTGACTCAGTTTCCAACAACTCCAGTGTCCCCATTTCCAATCCTCCCTTATGCTGCCATGGCTCCTCTTCCATGTTCCCCAAGTCACCTTAGTCCTCTGTGCCCAGACCAGCTTATGGTCATTTAGTACTCACACCCATCACTACCCAAACACTGATCACAACCTAATTTGCAAAGCAAGAAATCATGCCAGATTTACGGAGCTCCAGAAAACTCATGTCCAGGCAATGGGACTGTACAAACTTTGTAAGCCTTCTGAAAAGGGCCTATACTTGTATTGAAATTCAAGTATTCCTCAAAAGTACTTCTCAAAATCCATTTTCTTGTTTATTAAGTCAACCTGCCCCTGTGGGTCTAGACAGCTTTCTTCTGAAACCAGAGGGAGAATCAGCACAGCTTCCTTCACCTTTGGTTGGCTGCTGACACCCCAGACTTGACTCAAGCAGTGCACCTGCACAGACAAAAACATGAGCTGTGCCAGCAGGTGAGCAGAGACCAAAGCAGAGGCACTGTGGGCACATGACGAAGTCCAGGGTCCTTTGAATAAAGCATCAAACCAGGGCTCCCCAACTTGTGCATCTTGCACAACTCAGGATGCCTCTAAAGTGTGAGAGTGGTGACACATTGGAACAGGCTGCCCAGAGAAGCTATGAATGCCCCATCCCTACAAGTGTTCACGGCAAGGTCAGACAGGGCTTGGAACAACCTGGTCTAGTGGAAGGTGCTCCTGCCCATGCCAGGGGGTTGGAACTAGATGTCCCTTAAGGCCCCTTCCAACTCAAACCATTCTGTAATTCTATGAGTTCTACCACCTTTATCTTCTTTAAAAAAAAGAAAACAAACACTGTTGATCTCCAGAATTCAGAGACATCTCTATCACATCAAGGAAGCTGAGCTCAGTGTTCACCCTGCTCCAGCCCGTTGCACAGATACCCGATGAACCAAGAAGCACAGTGCGACCAGTTTCACTGGGTCAGGAAACAGACTGCACTTGCAAGCTCATTACAGAAACACAGAATGTTAAGGGACTGGAATGGACCTTAAAGATCATCTAGTCCCTGCTATGGACAGAGACACCTCCCAGCAGACCAGGTTGCTCAAGACCTCATCCAGCCTGGCCTTGAGCACTGGGCATCCAAAGCCTCCCGGGGCAACCTGCTCCAGTGTCGCACCACCCTCATTATAAAAATTTCCTTCCTCGTTCTCATGCAAATGAAAGCGAATAGAGGGCCGCAAAATAAACTCGGCGTGGTAGGTTTAACAGCAGATCAACTTGCCGGCAGAAACCCCAAACGCGACGGAGCTGCACCGGTACTGCGATAACCCCACGGCTCTCCCCGGCACCCCGGGGCTGCCCGAGAGTCCCCTCCCGCGGCCGCGCACCTCGGTGAC
>VZTB01004759.1:21128-88504 GCA_013397245.1 Thryothorus ludovicianus
CAAGGAGTTTAGAACTAGGTGATCTTTAAGGTTTCCAACCCCAGCCATTCTATGATTCCATGACACTAGAAAAGCAATTAATTTATTAATGCCGTAATTGTACTCTTTATTTTGCCTGAGTTACTATGTTGAGCAGGTTCAGTAGCAGGTTTTGTGAGCTGAGGGCTGGAGGGGTGTAAAACAGATCAGGGAAGTACATGGTTGGCAGCAGTAGGGGAGAGACTCAATGGGGGAAACAGGACCTCCTCTTTTGTTGGTGGTAGACAGCTAGGCTGGCCTGCTTTTCTTTGGAAACTCTTGCCACATGATCCTAAGGAAAGACCTAAGCCTGGATCTCTAGGTCCTGGTAACTCAGCATTTTGGCAAGCCTGTAAAATTTGGGGCTCTCTTTCTTCAACATAGTTCAGATTTCCTGCAGCTATTGTGAATTGCTATCTCAGATCCTGGCAGTGTTTTCCCTTTTGTTATATAGGAGACAGTTTAACTACCAATTAATTGCTGCTAATCACATATCTACTGGAATGCCAGCCACAACACTAGACCCAAATGTCTTCTGAGATGTTATCTGAAGCGTCTGCCTGCTGCCATTCCACCTTAGCAATCCCCTCTCTAGATGTGCCAAGGACTGTAAATATCTGCAACCTGTGCAGCATTGAAAAAGATGACTGGCAGAAACAGGAGAAAAATTGCAGCTCAGGTAGAGGAAATAAAAGGCAAATGGAAGCTGCAACTGCTGCCTTCCTCCTCCACACGGACCAAGGTCTGAGCAATAAAAGACGTGCAGTGCTGTCTGTGAAGGATGATTGGTGGTTATCACTTCCCATGCATGGATCATTCAGAAAATCTCTGTAGTTTTCTAGCTGTTAATGGTAACATCTAAAATTAAATGTAAGCAGGTTGCCTGGCTATGGTCAAAGGTCTTAGTGAATATATATGGGGATTTCAAAACAGAAAATATTTACAGATATTCAAGTGTATATGTGATATAATACTTGCTCATGTGTTTCTTGTAATTTTCAATGTAGTACAAAATGGTAATTATTTCAAAACTGTATTAGAAGAATAAGTGATCTCTGAAATAGATAAGATGTTTGCCTTTGTAGCATATTGTTACCTGAATAAGGTGTCGGGATGTTATAACACAGACACAATGGCAATAGATTTTATTAACATGCTTTGATCCTCATCTAGAGTTGCTTGATGTTTGGTTAGAAAGCTTTCATAAGACAAAAGTGTTATTTCTCTGGGGTTGATGGTTTACTTTTATTTCTGTTAGTGCCCAGATTTTATAATGAAATTAAAAGATTTGTCTCAAAGAGACATATTAGGAATTCATAGTATCTATATCTCACTTTGAAGGTGTTCTAGTGTGTCTTGGACTTTTATCCAACAGAGTTCCCCTCAAAAGAAAATGAATATATTTTATGATTTTTTTTTATGACTGTATTTTGAGTTCATTCATTTTAGATAATTCAGATAAACTGCACCACATTAGATCATTAGAATGTGAGCTATAAAGGAAAAAAATATTTTTATTCATTAAATTCTTCAAAATTTTCACAGAAAGATTATTTTTGGTTTGTGTTTCTCAATTTTTGTCAGATAAACCAAAAAATAAGGTGTAAAGTATGTAATTCCTAGACTAATTCAGGAATCTTATTTTTTGAAAGCAGAGTACAGCACTTTCAGCTGTTGAAAATCAAACTATAATAATTAATCTCTTTTGTTAAATAACTTTTTTTATGTTCAGAGTAGCAAACTGTCTTCCTTAAAAGGAAAGGGAATAAAGCTGCCTCAGGTATACTGTGATAGATAGGAACATACTCCAGTGTGCACTGAAGTCCCCATTCTTTTTCATGAGGATGAGAGGATGATACTAATCTACAGTTCAGTCTCAACTTACAAAAAAGTTTGATCATATTTATTAAATATATTTGAGTAATAACTTATCTTAATATTTGCATGCGCAAAACCCTAGAAATCAAAAGTCCAATAAAATAAGAAAAAGCAAATACAACATGAAAAGGATGGGGGTTTAATTGAATAAGATATAAAGATCTAATTGCAAATAAAAGCTTACAGATCCCTATTAAAATCAGAGACAGCACACAATGAATTGTCCACAAATTCTTTCTATACCAGAAGCTTTCATGCAAGGGTCAGTGGAATAATAGACCAAAATAGGGACAAGGTAAGCCACAACACAATCAATAAAAAGCCAAATAACAATTTTCTTGATGGGAAATTTTCACCTTAGGGATGGATCATTCAGAAACTGAATGCAGCAGAACTAGTATGTCATTTCAATTTTAGTTGAATTCTCTCTAGAATCCAGTACATAATTTCTCATCAAAACAAATAAACATTCTCATGTTTGGTGTATATTTTAGCTGTCATCTGAGGATAAGGCAAATATCATAGTATTTATTTACAAAACCCATTTTGATCCCCCTAAATTACATATTGCTTTGAAAATAAGCAGCCAGATACCAAACAGATGCTTATTGACAAACATCCAGTGAACTCAACCAAGTTTTGCCTATTTGCATCCTCTCAGGATAACACAGAAGTATACAATATCCTAAGATGAGATTTTAAATGGAAATGCACATTATCATTAAGAAATAATTTCATCTAAAAATGAGATAATTAGTAAAAATAGAGCTGTCTTAAGAATATGAAGTCTAAATGTGTCCAGCTGCCAGAAAGAATGAATATCAGAAGTCTGCAAAGTGTTTCTGTGATGCTTACAGTCTTTGCCACAAACGTGTTATAGCAAAGATTACTTCTTTTCAACAGGATAGATCAAGGTATTTGAAATGAGAAGCTTCTATATAGATATTAAATAATGCATTTTAAACTTTTATTAATCTTCTTCCAAAAGTACTCCTAAATATTTTGCAAGCTTCTGTCTAAATTAAACAAGGTTAATAATCTATCTTAATGAAAATACAGAACACTGAAAAAGGTTCAGTGATTTTCCAAAGTGACAGAAATATCATGTCAAAATACTGTTGCTATTATAATGGTTTTTGTACATCTAGAATTACTCATGTATATTTGTGGGGTCTGAATATCTTTCAACATCCTCATGCTAAAACTTTAGCTCCTGACTTTCTTCTCAGAGAGTTCACTGACTCTTTTAATTTGAAATATACTGAGAAGAGGTGGTTTCCTGAAGGAAAAAAATATCCCAATAATTATTTGTAGAACATAAAAATTTGTTCAGCTTCTATTACCCATCTGCATTATAAAATGCAGAACAGCACCATTTCTTTTGTTAGTAGGAATGCTCATCTGTGGAAAAAACCTATCAGCAGCAGCAAACCTCTGCTGATATGAACACAATCAGAATTTCACATCAGTTTTTCTTAATGGCTCCTTTTTTATCCATTCCAGACTGCTAAAATTGGTGTAGATTCAGTCCAAGAAGTTTATATCTATTTTAAAACAACTGTTAAGGAGAAAATTAGGGTGTGTGTAACAAATGTATATATGTGCTTAATACCTGTGTCTCAGTAATTTTGAACTAGGACAAACTTGTATGGATCTAGAAAGTATTACAAGTAACGTATTTCAGTTAGATTTTAAAACCTTCAAATTCCAAGTTGAATTTGATGTGTTTTTTTTTCTTGTTCCAAACCTACTACATTATATTATCACAGAAAATGGGCTTAGAAGGAACCTCAAGAGATTATCTTGTCCATCTCTCATGCCTCAGGCAGGATCAGTTTTCCCAATGACATTTCTGACAGATGTTAGCTAAACCTGGTCCTAAAACCTTCCAAAGCGATATTCCTTATATCTGTAAAGAATTTACTCTCATTCATAGTAAGAGCAATATACAGATTAAACACTGCCTTAAAAAAACCCCAAACAAAAACAAAAAACCAAAAAGCTCAAAACAACAACAAACAAACAAGCACTGGCCTAAAAAAACAAATTAGCACAGAATATCTTTAGGACTCCTATTTGCTCACCACTAACAGCTCGGAAATAAGAAAGTAAATAAGATTGCTGATAATTAAGGCTGGACAGATTTCATTTTGCAATTTATTGGATTGGAAGAAGATGCAGATCTGATAGGGCAAAGGCTTGGTCTTTCTGGGTGGAAATTGGTGCTCACAGAGATTGACCCTGTGTATTTGTAAATATGGGAACCAAAACAGCTGTGTGGGAAGGGCACGTGCCCATGGTAGGGTGCACATACAACTCTGAGTGCATGAAAATGGATAGGTGCTCAAATGCCACCTCTGTCTCTTTGAAATTGTATTGTGTATGGTACTTTGCATACCATAAATACCATTTAAAGGTTTTTTTCCCCTATTGATTCTTTGTTCTGTTTCTCTTGTATGTGGATAATTATGATGGTAATTTGGCTACAGCATTCTGAACTTGCATGATTTTTAGTAAGGACTACATGGATTTGAATCTGTCAGTTTGTCATAATGCTTCCTCAATATTACCCATTTAGTGTCAATTATAAACAAAAAATAGCCCACTTATTGTCTCATATTAGCATCCACATCAATAATTGTGCAGAACAAAAGGCATAAACTGAGACCATCTGCTCTCACTATAATAATCTACCTAAAAAAGCTCAGCCAGTAACACAGTAAAAGATTCTGATTCATTTGTGTGGGATCATGCTGTTCAAGTGTCTTTTACAATTAAAATCATTACTGCTTTGGTCCATCACCTATTAAGACATATGTTTCCTCATTTCAAGTAAAATATTGTAATTTTTTTTAATACCGTAATAAGTTAAGATAACATATAGGAAAAAAACCTGTACTTTTCTTTTACACTTCATTGTCAAGCTCTTTTTAAAATATCATACATGCTGCAATTTTTTATTTTTTCGACAAGTGCAGAACACTTCAACTCTGCTAAATTCCAGTATAAAACCATATCAAAATGTAAAATGTTAACCAAAAGTGCCATCATGACCTGAAAAGCTAAAAAAAAAAAGAAGGAAAAGAATATTTAAAAACCTACAATCAAAGAAGATTGTTGATGTTTAAAGAGAATGTATTGTGAGTTTTCTCAACATTGGATATCTGAAATTCTTCCTGGCAGCTTACAAGAACAGATAGGAGTTTAAGAAACATTCACATGAAAGTACAAAAGGCAGGCAAATCCCTGCTGCTTTATGCCAGTGTCCTTATTCTATTCTCTAGCACATCAGGCCTGTCAAGACATCTCGGTTTTTCACTTCTAACGCAAATAAAAAAATGAAAATAATGCACAGCAAATGTCCAGTGCATTTAATACAATGTCTGAAATGTTTGGGTCTTATCAACTGCAGATTCAGTAAACACTTAGAAGTTTCCCAACCCTCAATGGTGACCATTGAAATTTGATTAGCGTCTGGTTTTGAATAACAAAATATTATTTTTCTCCAAAAATGTAATATAATGCTACACTTTTTATGTTTGATTTTCTAATATGCTAAGCACTCATCTTTCTCTTTGATTTCAAATGGAATTTTATATGCTCACAGTATGATTCATAAACTGTGTGACTTCTTTCTCATTCTATTTATTCTGTGAATTCAGCAACAATTTGCTTCACAATATTCAGTATAAAACTTGAATAGAAATCAAAGCAAAATTATCCCTTTAGGAAACTTGATTTATAAAGTATGATATATAGTGTTGGTTCATGAATTGACCCTATGACACCTGAAAACAAGACTTAAGTCAAAAATTCGTGTCTATTTCTGGTTTTTCAAGCTTGGGTAACATGCACAATTTTTGGATTAGACACCTTTTATCATTTAAGCTAAGAAGAAAAGGCTCATGTGATTGTATTGATGATTATATAGTCTATTTGTCCCTGATTTAATATCTTCGTGAGTTTTAAGTAAGTTTTGGGATTAAAAGTCTCTTTCATCCCAGATATGTCAAGAATGCGAATTGGAGATCTCAAAAAGAAGACATGTAGGGTTATCCATTATGTATTGGCCAACAGCAGCCAGCATAAATAGCACAAGTGCATGGGCACCTCATCAGTTTGTGTGTGTAGTTGAATCATTAGCTGAATGTGTCAGTGAGACCATGTGCTGTTTTTTAACACTCCAAGGTTCTCAGAAAAGGCACTGGAAAATGGTCAGGGAAAACTGAGGGATGAGGTGTGCTTGCCATCAGTAACCAAGCATTTTGCTCTGCTGCTAGTGTACTAACCCGTTTTTCTTTTTCAATTATTAACATTCTACCTTTTAGGTAGCTCATGTGCAGTAATGAATCTCACCTTCATAGGTAAGAGAATTCTGGTTATGCATCTTGTATATTGATAACTCAGTAGCTACTTAATAAATCAATGTATTTCAAAATTTGCTCTTTTGTTTAAAGCAGAAATGTGATCTATTCCTGCTCAAAAAGTAGCCAAACAATAAGTTATAAATTCAATCTCTGCTTCTCCTCCTCAAATTCAAACATACTGCCATAGTGAAAGTGCAATCGTGTTTCCTCTTCAAAGTGTTGGGTAGAAATAGTTTCACTTACAAACGTAAAAAAAAAAATTAAAACTAATTAAATGTTATGGCCAGTATTGAGGAACTTATTTTTAAGTTCAAAGTGGTTATTTTTCAAAATTTAATCTCATAAAAAAAATTAAAACTAATTAAATGTTATGGCCAGTATTGAGGAACTTATTTTTAAGTTCAAAGTGGTTATTTTTCAAAATTTAATCTCATAAAAAAAATTAAAACTGAAATTGAATTATTACCATTTGGCCAATGAATGTTGGAATGCCATTTTTAATTTTATTGAAGAATAATATATTATACATATTCTTGCTATTTCCAATTGCAAGGTTTTCCAATCTGTTCTGGATCATAGAACTTATATTTCTCAAAGTCTGCACATGTCTGTACAACAACAATATGGAGTAATGTGTAGGTTCAGAACAATGGCTACCATCATGGCAGGTGTTTGAAAAATTAGCATGTCATTATTTCAGCTTTCATCTCCTTCCAAATATTGTAATGTGGGCTGTATTTATGAAATCAGGGCTGAAATATACTGTGCTCTCTATTTGTTCCAAAAATAATAAAGAACAGATAGGGATAACAGCAATATGGGATAGCAATTTTGACTAGCTATGTAAGCTAGAGCATTTTATACTCATATGCTATGATTACTAATGCCATATACAAATGTTTTTCTTGAAAGCAAAAACCCACAGGCAAAGTAAAAAAAGAAATAAGAAGCAAGGAAAACAAAATTTACAATTTTTTGTCATATATCTGGAATATGGGAAAAAAAAAAAGGTATGTATTCCTCTCTATTATTTTCCATTAATATCAAATCTGCAAACCTTTCCAAACATGAAAAATTATTTTGTGAATATTAACATCATCCAGCAGTAGAAGAGATGTTTCTTTTCCTGACAGATAAAAGAACCATGTCCAGGTATTTAAAAATGATATGAATATAAACTATAAGCTAAAACATAAACTATTTTAAAAAAAGAATAAATATATGTTGTTTATTTTTTTTCTCACATATCAAGACAAACACAAGCACTAAGTTTGTTTATTTTCTCACAAACTTCCCAGTATTTTCATATACTAAAGGACATGATCTAGGGACCTTAATATCAAGGCAGTATTTATATTAAAACCTTCAACTGGTTGCCCTGGAAGCTGACTATATCTGGACAAGAAATGTGCAAGTTAGAAATACCCGTGCAGAATGAGATTAGCAAGATTTCCTGATTAAAATGGTTTCTTTCATTTCCCTTAGTCTTACCTCCATTTATTAGACAGTATAAGCCCAAATATGAGATAAAAATGACTCAACTATGCTTCAAAAGGCTGCTGCAAAGTCTTGGATACATAAGGAAGCAATCAAATTTGTCAATTAGACAGAGGTGAGAGAGGAGATGCATTTCAAAAACTCTTGTGGATTGGGAACAGTTAAACTGATTTTATTTTCTTCAGAATATAGTTGTGTCAGGCTAAGTATTTAATATATTTTTGTGAATTATACCTTGGGTTTAGACTGAAAAATTATCTGTCATAAATTCCAAAATTATTTAATTATTTAAACTACTTTTTAAACAGTTGTGACTTCAAATGTGTTTTTTATGTCAATATATATTCCCACTGTTTTAAAATATGTCCTTTTAAATTGTGGTTTGTCTGAGCTGCTAATTTCTACTCAGTTTGTGTTAACTTATTTGTAAATTCAAGTTTCCTGTCTCTAATAGATACATTTGACACTTTGAAATAGGAAACTGAATATTCTGACATCTTTTCATTGTATTGGAAATAAAAAAAGCAGAACTGTATGGGGCTGTCATCGGTCTGTACTGTTGTTTTATGCACAAGGAAAGAGTTGGGGATTAGACCTGTATTTCTAAATATTTCAGTTCTATGAGATGTGAATGAACAGGATGTGATATCATCTAGGTTCTCTTTACCACAGGAGCCTGGATGAGATGATAGTGTGAAGTCCCTTCCAATCTGAGCTGTTCTATATTTCTATGACTCTATAAAGGTAGCACATTTTTTAATGATTCATTTCAACAAGATAATTGATAAGAAATGACAGGTATGGACCATTCACTTAGTAGTGGGCCTTGAAGATCCTTGTGGATCAGAACATTCCAGCTTTCTTTCAGCTCAGAATATCCTGTGATTCTTTGTTTCTTTGATTTCTGTGTCTTTATGGTATCTACTAGCATGCATGATAACTCCTGTCTGGTGTCTTTGCTATATTCTGTAGTATGAGCAGAACACTAAATGAGTTTCCAGTGAGTATGTGATGGTAAGTATGAAGTAAAGTATGATGAGACATGATAGCAGAGTGTTTCCATTTATGTGACATAATTTCTTTATTTTTGTAGAATTTGTAGAATTTTGGTCCACCTAAAGTCAACAGGTTTTGCAGATCCTATGCTCTATCCATTCTGTGAGAGTCATAACTAAGTATCTGCTAAAGAAGGTGATTGCAATATTATGCTGTGAGTATATTTAACATTTATTCAAATCTTACAACTCCCTGAGCAGCCCCTTCCCATTATGGGATCATTCTGAAAGTCTTGGAGGGCCTTGGGCTGCATTGAAATGTGGTCCTAGAGTGACCACCCTGTGGTCACCAGGTGAAGAGGGTCAAGGGACAGTAAGGCCAGAGAATACCCTCGGGGCTGAGGTATTCACTGTGTCATTCTTTTAGATGCTATCCTTTAGTTTGCTCTTTAGGACAGTGGTGAGAAGATTTTTGGGTTTGAGTGAAGGTTTTATCTGTTTTGTTTAGGTATTTTATTTGTTGTTTGCTTGGTTTTCAGATAAAGATATGAAAATGTTTCCTATGTTGTTCCCTTTGACTCATTTATGGCTCACCCATAAGGATCTATACCTCACTTGCAGCCACTTTTAAAATTCCTTCCAGGAGAAACAAAATGGCATATCTTATTTACTTCTTCCAAATGGTACATGCTGTCCTGCCTCAATTGATTTGCCTATGGCACTTACTAATTTTCAATATTGTGCCACTTTTTTAACAATAACAAGTTGAAGCATGAACATTGAAGGCTATTATTTACTAGCCACAGCTCAGTGCACCATATAATCAAATCCTTTGTCAGAGCATCCTGCCACATAATCAGATCTTGTGAATTGTCAAAGGCAATTTTGTAAATATATATATTCATTTAAAGACTCAGTAAGCTTGTCATGGCATGAGATAAGCACATTTTTCTTTCATTTTCATGCTTTTCCAGTTCTTCATATATGTAGTAATTACATTGTCTTCATACAGTTTCTACAGTGAGAAGTAACACTGTATATATCTATAGCATGCTATACATACAATCTAATAACAACAGTTATTAGATTGAATAGTTGATTTATTGGTTACTTTACCCTATATAACATCATTTAAAGACTTATGTCATTAACCAGATTTTATAATGAGCAATGTAATGCTCAACATAAAATTAGAAGAATTGAGAAACCCCACAAAGAGGGTATGTCTTCCCCAAGTTAGTGTAGTTTAAGATGCCAGATTCACTTCTTGCTCTGGCAAAATGCTGACCGCCTTTGGAATTTTTATTTACTACAAGGAACAGTTTGGAAGATTTTTCATAGTTTTTGTTTCAAATGATTAGAATAACAAATTCCAAAGCTGAAATGAAACTCTGAAAATACTAATTGGTTCAATGTAGAAAAAAGAGGTATTAGACAAATGTTTTTATAAGAAAAATTTCCTAAAAAATTGCTGGAATTATTGCAATAGCTAATGTTAATGTTAAAAATATTAGACATGGTGATTTTATATAACATTTTTTACATATTATTCTTTATATTCAAAGCTTATTTTCAAAATTTAGGTGAGAACACAATGGCTTTAGTATCTCAGAGAAATAACTAAAATTTTCAGAGATCTATTCTATCTGTATATGAGGCTTTAGTATTTGCAGTGGTATAGCCCCAACCACTCTGTGGGTGCTGCAGAAAGCATTTTATAGTTCAAATATTGTGCTTAGTCTGTAGTCTCCATACATCCTCATTGACTGTCCTCTAATTGGATGGTGATGATGAAGACATCTGCCAGATGTAAAAAAAAACATAATCAAGTAGTATGTCAGCCAGAACAATAGTGAGGAAAAAAGAGAAAGATAGAAGCAATAACAATACCCCAATTAAAATGAAGAACAAAACAGCTGAAGTGCTGATGAGTGTCAGCTTTCTTCTGATAGTACAGACAATGAGACCTGTGCAAACACATCTAAGATATTTAGGAAAAGAGGTGGCTATACCGTAGAAAAAACAGTCCTGAAATAAGTAATTGAATAATATTGCCAAGATTAAACTGTAACAAATTAAGCAGTACATTTTCTCAGATGCACATTCTACACGAATTGATATTCAGGGTGTGAAGAGTTAGATAAACAGTAACCAATTCTTGAAAATAATATTTTTTAGCCTCAGCTTTCCTTACAATTGTAATTACTGGATGTTGTGGTTTATTAATTTACTTTGCACAAAAAAAGAAAGAAGGTTATAGAGAGGCCATAGTTTTATTTGATATATTTAATGTGATATATGCATGCAGTGTCATCTACATTATCAAATTGCAGGGAATTTTATTTCATTTAATTTTTCATTGTTTCTAACAGCAATTCAGTAAGGGTATTTTAGAAAGTTTCTTTAAATTCAAAGGATGTTCATTCACTGCTAGGTAGTTTTATGCATTGCAAAATACAAAAACCTGTTACTAGGCTAAATTGTCAGTCCAGATCTGAGTTCAAGAAAAGCTGTGCGTCTGCAGCTCTGTGTCCCAGGCTCAACAAGTGGCAAGGCTGAAGATACACATTGCCACATCAGGCACATGCACAGGGAACACGTGTGTGCATCACACGCCGACAAAGCTGGCCTCTGAGTGCTGACACACAGTTATTTGCACCAACAGCTTCATCCCTCTTCCCTCTCACAGGCACCCAGGCACACAGACCCTCTGGTCCATGTTCCAGTGCAGCTGCTGGCAACCAGAGCTCACTCATTCCAGGAGCTGGAATCACAGGCCTCGACAATCCACTCCAGTTTCTTGCACTCACCTTGCAATACGCGCACATGGAGACAAGAAATAGAATTCCTCATCCAAGGAAAGATCTAGAAGGGAATTTCAAAGTGTGCACTCATCACATTGATTAGGCACAAGGGATGGGCAGAAAAGTGTACAAAACTATTTAATAACTACCATCCCTTTTCATCCTCATATTATTCTTTTCATTCATGTCTCCCTTCCCAAATCACCTAGATCCTCCCACTTCTTGTTACCCCTCTGTACATGTGTTAATGAGTCCTGTATAATTCCAAAATTCCCCTGCACCCCATAATGTATTCCCCCTTGTAAAGAGTGACCCTCCTCAGTGCAAAATGTGCTCCTGCAGCATTCACACACTTTGATGTGATATTAGATGTTCTTTAGGTCCTTTCCAACCCAGGGTATTCTAAGTGTCTGTGTGTTACACAAGTAGACTTTTAATCTGAGGCTTTCCTGAGAAAGCTATGGGAGGGAACTGGATAGGATATGCCTTTCTCTGAAGTCTTAATTTGTGTGCCTGGTAATTTGTGGAAATCAAAGTTTGATGGGCTGACAACATCTGTGATGATCCTGGGTGCAGTTGAAGCAAGTTGTTATTTGGGCTCTCCTCCTGTCATGGTCTCTGTGCCCCACAGATGAGCTTTTATCACATATCTGTACGTCACAGGTCTCTTATGTGTATTTATGTTCACAGTCAAATGCCTGAAGAAGTTCTGACTTAAGAACAGGGACAGAAGTATCAGTTGTATTGTGAATAAAGTGAATTTGCATACTTGAACTTCAATACACAGAACTCACTTGAGACTGCCCAGGGCCTGAAGCGACTGATGTGTTGAAGGTTCTCTCTCAGAGGACAGAGTAAGCTAGGGGAAAGTCATCTGGAAGCACAATTCCAAGGACACACCCTCAAGAAATGTTGATTCTTGTCAATCCATCACAAATTGCTGGGAATTTTCCCCCTGTCTTCTGTTTATCTGCATAGATATATCCATAAGAGTGATGCTAAGAAAAATGTAATTAAGCAGAATACAATATTGAGGTGTATTTAACAAATTGTTTCTTCACAATGGGATTTTAGTAAACTGCAGAAGTTATTGCAGGGCTTGTTCTTGCTTTGACAGTATTTGGATTTTAATCACTTGAATGACAGATGTGCAGTGCATCTTCGTTAGTCTGCACAAGTTGGCAGGCTGGGAAGGATACTCTTCTAAAGGGCAAGGCTAGAATGCCAAATTATTGTGACAAATTAGGAAGCCTCACTGAAATAAATAAGATGTCCATCAAGATGGACAAGTTCAAAGTGCTACAATAAAAAGTCAGAAGCTGAAGTGAAATGATCTTGAGGATGATTGGCCAAGTATCAGTTCAGCTGTTATGACCTGGTCTTAGTTGAGCTTTTATAGATTCAGGGAATCATACATATTCGTTCTCACTTCAAAGTAATTTCTTCAAGTCTGGACAACAGATTCACTGTTACCATTTGTTCCTAGTCCTTTCTTGATCAGTCTAGAGTATAGTACTCAACAAGCCTTGACATGTCTTGTACCTCCAACAAGTAATTTGGATGTTTTCAATTTCTCAGTCCATAGGTCTTTCTAGATCAGTTATCTACTCTGTTTGTGGTTTTCTCACTCAATGTTTTTATTAGACTATATCTTGTTATGAAACATAATCTAGCAGTTCCATACTAGATTTCATGAAAAGAAAGACCTGCTGGCGTAGCATTGGACACATTTTCTGGAATATGGAAGCAGTAAGACTTTTTGCAATGTGTATCACTGCCCAGAGAAGCCATGCATTCTCCATCCTGGAAAAGTTCAAGGCCGGGCTGGCTGAAGTTCTGAGAAACCTGATCTAGGTGCCTCCAGCGCATGGCAATGCAGTTGGAAATAGATTACTTTTAAGGTCCTTTTTAAACCCAACCATTCTATGATTCCATGATTCCATGAATATTAGAGAAAGAGTCCCTAGCTCAGTCAAACATAGAGTTACATGGAGAAATGTTTGAATGGTTTAAAGCAAAAGAAATCCTGACATATGAGTACAGTGTTGATGCTTAAGCTAAGAGGACCCACAAGAAAATAAGTTTGAATGTAAAAATTAAAGTAAATCTTGAGGCATGGTTTAACAAAGCACTATTACAGAAAAAGTCTAGTAAGAACTCCATGAAAGACACTTGAAGTGTGTCCTCTAGTCTGCTCACTGCTGATAAAGCATATACTAGAGCCTTTTATCCTACTGAAGTCATCGTTCTTTTGGAAAAGATAAAACAGAATTAACTAGTGGGAGATCAGTGTAGAATGGTAATAATGATAGATGACCACAAAGACAGGAATATTTGGGGCTGATTAGTCTAGGGACGAGAATGCTGAGGGTACCAAGATCAGACAACTGAAAATGAGAAAAGCATAAACTCCTTGTCATGAAACAAGGCAAGGAATAGCAGGTAAAAGTAAATCAAGAAAGGTACAGTATTAGATATATAAAAAAAATTATTTGCCAACAGATAGTTCAGCACTAGTTTAAGAGAGAAGATTGTAGACTCTTCAAAACAGGGGATTTTAAAAAGCAAATTAAACAAATACCTGATAGGAATTATTTCACTACCCTGGGGCAGGGTATGGATAAGACAATTTCTCAATGATCTTTCAAGGCTTATTTGTTTTGAAACAATTACAGTGTAAAGATCTAAACATTCTAGTAATATTGCTACTAATACTATAAATTCTGTTGCTAAGGAAAAGCACACTCAATCCTTCTAGACAAAGCTACAAGAGGGAAAAACAATACAAAGACACTTGCATTGCAGAGCACTTAGAATATGAAATGCATTCACTCCTAGACCTAGAAGATATATTGTTCTCCTAGTAAAACCATATTTTCTAGTCTGAAATAATAAGATATAGTTTACTGTATTCAAGCTGGATTTGGTCCTTCATTTTGCCTGTTTTGACTTTATTCAGACTGATTTTGACACGTGAATTCTTAACCTGCTTATCTCATAAGAAATATGATAAAGGGTTACATTTAAGCTTTTTTGTTCTTAACCTATAATGTGTCATTTTATCTGGTTATGATGATAAAGAATTGTATAATCTCATGAAGAAAGAGCAAGACACAGCTGGCTAATTTTCTTATCAACAACCACTATAGTGCTTTGATAAAAATGAAAACTTTGGACACATAAGAATTGAAACTGATAAAAAGCCTCTACTGGTTTCTGAAGTAAAATTGCTAATCTTGCAAAAGGGGGCTGTTGTCATCATGACCTTCTATTAATAAACATTAAAATACAGAAGTATTTAACTTAATTTTGTAGCTATCCCTGCAGTGCATGCAAATGGAATTTAATTAAAGACAAAAAAAGTTACATTAGATAATGTTTTTGACCTCCTGCCCAATTACTGTCTATAAATATACCAACCTCTGCTTCTGGCAAGCATATTGCAAATGAAACAAAAAATACATTAAAGAAATATATCTATTGAATAGAGTTTGATAGTATTCAGAAATACTGGTTGCTCTCTAAACACATAGGAAAAATCTTTTTTGTCTCAAAGACCTTGCAATTTTAAGTGCCAAAGCTGAGAAACATGGAAATAAACGCAAGCAACATAATCAGGATAAAAATAAAAATGTGTTTTATTTGTGTGTTTTCTTTTGCTCTTTTTGAAACCGAGCATACATGTTTCATCACCTTCTCCTCACTTCTATGAAGTTGTTTTGTCTTTCTTCAGTATTGAGCACTCATTTCCATCCCTACACTTTTATGCACTTCTGATTCATCTGAATCAGTTAAATTATTGTACATATTTTTAAATGGAGAGGTTGTCATGCAGATGTGTACATGACTGCAAGTGAATCTTGTTATTGGACTGTTTGCTTCTTTGGATACTTGCAAAAGGTGATGTTATGCTGGGTCTGAAAAAGAGAAGTAGAGTAGTAACTGTCATACTATAGTTTTTATACTGGTTCCTTACATGGTTTTCAAGCTTTCCACAGCTATTCATGTGCAGTCAATTTGCATTTTAAAAAGGGCATTTAAAGTCTTTATTATCTAAAATTTTGATCTCTTCTCATGAGTAGATACAACACAAGGAGAAGAAGACTTTTCCTTCCTACAATCTCCAGACTCCATTTTGAAGTACTCTTTGAAGAGTTCGGGTACTGAATGAAAGTAGTCTATATAGGAAGTCCATCCTGCTTATTTCCTCTCTAACACAGGTAGAGGAGAAAGAATTGTTTTCTTAGAATTTCAGTTTCTCTGTAATGACTAAATTTTAATTTTCTTGACAGAGAATTTTTTCTGTACTGTGCACAATTATGTCTTAATCTCACTGTTGATGAAATGGCACTACGGCATTCAAAGGTCAATCTTTCAGCTTTCATAATAGAAATGATGGCAAAAATAGTCATAGACACAAAGCAGATATTTAATTGCATGTTCTAAAGAGTTGCTGCTGTTCTCAGTAGAGTTGAAATTACCATTCATTAAGACATCAAAAAAAGTCCACAGTTACAAAAAAAGAAACATCCAAAATAACTAAAATCACAGCCAAATGCAGTAATAGCCAGTTTATCATCAAAGCAATACTAGTTCAATCTACTCAAAAAGTGTGAATAAATTTTGTCAGCTCCTGCATTCGTGATGGAAATCAGTGATAAAAATCTTATTTAAATCATAAAATGAAGCATATTGATGACTTTAACTTAATCTTTATAGATTAAGACCCTGAAGTATCTTCTAGACTTAACATGAGAAGCATTGCTGTGTACCAACAGTGATCTACTTTACAAAGAATAAAGAATTTTTAAAGAAAAAGGGAGACAAATTTCTACTGGTTTCCAGTGGCCATACTAAAGCAGAATTACACCCTCCAAATCATTTTTAGAGATGAATTTGCACTAAACCTTCTCGTTTGTCCTCAGTGCTCTGTGATGAAGAGTTAGCTCTCTTCTATAGTTACATATAAAAGGACTTAATGAATAAAAATCTGGTTGGATCTTAAACTTTTCTGCCCACAGCAAGTGGAACAAGACAGGAAAGTCAGATTATTCTGAAACCTCTGGTGTTCTGATAGATATTAGCAAATTTAAGTAACAAGAATAAAGCAGCTTTAACCTAGGATTTATTCAGCCATAAAGCTAGACAATAAGAGTAATTCAGATTATTTCACTCTGAAATCCATCTATTTTAACAGAACACTTAAAATGCATGTTTTATAGGACACTGATAGCTACAGAAAGTAGACTAAAAAAATAAATGTTTTTAACTTGTCCCAGCTATGAGGACAACTGACAAATTATTTCCATAACTACAAGTATAGATTTAGCCATCTAAAATTTGCAATAGGATTATGTTAATTTTTCAACAACCACTTACAAAACCCATTTGCTGGAATTCTTTTCTCCAGACAACACTTTTATTTAATTCTGCAATGTTGGGCATGTCAAATACACCTGAAGACCTTTATCACCTCTGTAGAACTCCATACATAATCTCAAAATAATGTTGGGCTTACTGTTAATATAATTTCTACAAATATCTTAAAACTTTTTCTCAAGGAGTAAGAAAGTAGTTGAAAAGTTATGGAAAACTGCCAAAAAAGTTTTATTCCTTTCAGAATTTGAAGTGTGATATTCTTATTAATACAAAAATTACATTAAGGAAGATATGTATCTATTAACTTCAGATCACAGCAAACATGTAAATAACATGTCTTGTCCAGAAGAGTGTCAGTAATAAAATTATAAGTAGTTTATGGTCACATACAGTGAAATTTTTGGATCACTTACAATAATCTTTTTTGTAGAATAGTTTATAAGGCAATGTTACCTTTCAGACAGCAAGATTGCATTCGATCCTTCGTCTTTCTTTCATTAATTTCAAAATTTAATGTGTCTGGCCTTTTCCCTTCTACAGTTGTGCGTTTCCACTTGCAGGAGTGGTTAATTTAAAAAGGCGTTTATGTTCAGTGTTTAACACAACTTTATGAACTGAGGACATGAGACGTAAGGTAATTACTTACTATGAGACTTACAGAGATCTTCCAGTGGGAAGATTTTTTCTGGCTGAGCTTAAAGTATAACAACAATTTTCACCCAACTTTTTTATTAGATCAAGAAGTGATCCTGAAAGTATTTTTCTGCTATATTTCTGCCATATTCCAAGTTATCTACATTTAAATATGCATTTTTAAATGTCTTACTTTTTATTTTGTGTATAAGTGTATGTTAAATTCAAAGTTACTGGTATCAAATTGTCTTAAATGACCATATAACGTCGAGTAGCTATGCTAATAATCATTAAATAAGAAGTACCCTTCTGATTTTTCAAAAATATTTACTGTATATGTTTTTCACATCCAAAACAAGCAAAAGTTATAAAATGTCTCATTCCAAGAGTTTGGATATGACACTTTTTAAAAATATATTTTGTGTCATAGGTTCACACAATGTAAGGCCAGATCTCATTTCAAATGTCTAATCTGACTGCATAAAGCGCTAGTCTGAATTAAGAGAACTTCAAAGATTTATTGCAGACAAAGAGTTTCTAATATTTTTAGAGAAGGAAAATCCCAAAAGATGCCCACAACTACCTACTTTCTTATTAAAACCATTTTAAAAATAAAGATCTGAAATGTGCTGACTAGTCCATTTTATATGACTGTTAACATTTACAAAATACAGGCATTTTAAAAAGTATCTGTCTCCCCTACTGAGGATGGAAGAGTATAAGGAGAAGGATTATAAAATTATGAAGAAATCTCTTAAGAGGGTTCAAAGTTGCTGCCTCAGTTAGTTAACAATTTTCTTATTGTAACAGCAACTTCAGATTTTGAGAAGTTTTAGCTACCAAACTTAGGTCATATTTTCTTATAGAGAATAATAATCGCAAAAACTTATCTTTTTCATACAAACATAGCTATACTCTTGGTATGTGAACAACTAATAGGTTCTAACTTAAGAGGAAAATGAACAAACTTTTTGTAGATTTGTAAGAGAATAGGAATGAGAGTAACTGTGCAATTGAAAATTTTGTTTTGTAATAAAAAATACATGAATTCAAAAAAAGAACAGCCTTGGCTTGGTCATACTTGCATTGTTGTAGAGAAAACTGGTGATGGGTTCTTCATCCTTCAGAGATATGACAGGATTTAGTGGTAAACATAAAAACAATAGTGCAGCATAGTGCTAAAGGTAAACATACAATTTATTAAGTGTCATATTTCATCTTCCAACACAAAAAATGTTAAAATTAAGTCCAGGTACTTTCTCTAGAAGATGTAGCTCAGTTCTTAATATTATTTCTTTATATGAGATTTAATTTTGCGACCAGCACAATATTGGCCTCCTGCACTTGTCTTCATTCAGCTGGGACACAATAGTAAAGAAAAACAAAAAGATAATGACCATCAATTATGACAATTTTAATTTTAGAGAAAGGCAAATAGACTTCAAAAATGCAACTATAAGAGGAGTATACCAGCAATTATTTACTTTGCTAAAATTCTAAAATTAAAAAATAACCAAAACCAAACACAACTCTTTTTTTTGTTGTTGTTGCTTTACCTCTAGGCAAGACTGTCATCCTATGTTGTGGTAAACCCTGTAAGCAGCTAAGCATGATACAACCATGCATACATACAGTGGTGGGGGGAGAGAACTGGAAGGGTAAAAGTGAGAAAACACATGGCCTGAGATTTGTCCTTCTTAGATGGTCTTATCTTTAGATGATCTAAGAGGGAAAGCAAAAGCTGCACAGAAAAATAAGAAACTCATCTACTCTTTCCCAGGGAGGGCAATATTACGCCATTTTCAGGAAAGTAGGGACCATCACATGTGACAATTGGGAAGAGAAATGCAGTTAGTCCAAATTGTCTCCCTTCCTCCCTCTTTCCCCCAGCTATTGCCAAGCATGATGACAGTCCGTGTGGGATGGTTGGGGTCAGCTGCCTCAGCTCTGTCCTTCACAATTCCTTGTGCACCCCCAGACTGGAGGGACAGTGTTTGAAATAGAAAATACTTTGACTGTGTAAATCCTGCTCTGCAACAGTTGAAAAATCCCAGTGTTGACAACACTCTTTCAGTCCCAAATCCAAAACACAACACCATACAAGCTACTAAGCAGAAAATTAACTCTATCTCAGCCCAAACCAACACTTCTTATTTCTGCAAGTTTTACAGTCCTATTCACTCTATTCCTGAAAATTGTGAATATTTACAAATGGGCAAGATATTGACAAAGTTGTCATTGTAAGGTACCTTCATCATTTCATTAACTTATTCCTTTAACTTCTATAAATCAAAAAATAAACAAGCCGATTCTCAAAAGAGACTGTCATGAGAGTGAAAGATGCATGAGATGTGAATTTAATTCCACTATTTTTATTTTGGCTTGGTTTCTACATCCTTTCCAAAAAGAAGTGGTCTAAATGACTTCATGTTTAAGTAAAGAAGCTGTTAGTGCTTAACCATATAAAATCATCTAAATAGCCCATTCAAAATCCTTGAGAGAAAACTCTTTTTAAGTAGCCTCTTAGAACTCCATCTCATTTCCTTTGATTGTCTCTGTAAAATCAAATGGTGGAGGGATGCTGGCCTGAAAACTTGCTCTACTCATCCAGGCTGGTGCCATGGGGAGGAAGGAGAGAGTTGTGCCTAGCTTCTGCTTTCTTAGAATTACAAGACTGATCTGGGAACAGTGATCTTGGGTTGAGAGGAAGGTCAGAGAAATGACCTGGATCAGCTCCCGAGGATTTTAAAAATATCCCTTATCTCTAAATAAATGAAAGAGGGAAGACACTCTCATTCATCGTTTTCTGAATTCATAATGAGCTGTTGACATTTTCTGTTTGGCCTCATTTCCTCCTGAGATATTTTTCATTACATGTTTTAGCTGACGAATAGCCAGCCTGCTACTTTATATGCAGTACATGATCGGTAAATAGTCCTCATATCATAGGTAGATAGTTTCATGAGTTATAAAAACAGACAAAATGTTTGTCCTAATAAATCCAAACACTCCATTACATATAAAAACTTTTCGGCTCTTCAATTTTTAGTTAAAACTCTATTGTTAAAAGTATCTTTTTTTTGAATAGATATTTGGTCATATTATTTTATTGAGAATAATTGCATTGCTTCTTCTCAGCATTCTTGAGGGTAGAGGCCATTCACTATTCAATAGATGCATAAAACAATTTCTTAAGCATTGTCAGGAAATGAATTAGTCTGTTAGTATATGGGGGCTTTATGCTTATATGGCTTTTTCTATTTGGCAGCCTAAATGGTCTTGCTTTATTATGCATAAATGGTTTTATTACTGAACAGTGCGAGTTATTATAAGCTATTATTTCATGAAGTTTTTCATCTCAATTATCTAAGGAACAAAAAACATGCCCTATGTGAAAGGAGATGTTATTTGTAAGTATTGCGAGTCCCAAGACAATTCACCATTGAAAGTACAGTGATGTTATTTCTCTCTACCATAAATATAGAACTTATAATAATATACAGAGTTCAGTGACTCCTTTCAAAATATTTTATTTACATTAGCAAATATGTTATTTTTTTTTAAATAAGATTTCGTTGCAAATTTCTCCTTTTTTTTATACAGAGGACTACAATCGTCTTTTCATCTCTCTGTGCATTGATTTACATTCACAAATTTAATCTTGTAAATTTTGAGTACTTTTTTTAAGAAACAATTTTTTTCATGTTTAGGAAGTGTCTCAGAAGGACAATCTGCTTTTCAAGAAGACATTCTTACTGTTCAGTTAGTTATTAAACAAGAGATTAATAGTTATGAAATTTGCTATGCATGATATACTTACAATTTCTCACAGACTCAGAAAAACCATAAGCATTACAAATAAATGTTTTGGGTTTTTGTTTAATAGCTTGAATTAGATGAGAGTTAAAGGAAGACATTATAATATGTTTTATTGTCAGTTTAGTATTGCCACTGATTAAGCAGGCTTTTTCTTAACTTAAAAAATATACAGATTAATCAAAAATTATTTTTAAATGAGATAGCTTATTTATAAAAATATATATAAAATAAAACAGAAAACAAAATGTTTGTAAATGGATTGATATATACTTTAATTATGGCTATAAATCACAGAGAGCATTATTTAATGTTTAGTAATGGCCTAATGTTTAAAGAGAGGTCTAACAGTCCTTTTCAAAATAATGATGAATTAATATTGAAGCTCCTCTCCCTTCTTGCCAAGTTTTACCATGTGACATAAGCAGGGTTCATTTCTTCAGACTTGTTAATGATGGCTTTCATTCTTATTTTCCCATGACTTATTCCTCTTGTCTAATTGTGCTACACTTGCTGTGATCTGAAAAAGCTCTGTACTAAAGGGGAAAAGGTAAAAATTTTCTCCTTTAGTCTGGTAATTCCAGATGAGATATAAAAGTACTGCACAGTTCTCAATGCTTTCTGTTCTTTGAAAACATTTGTTTACATTCCAATAAGAATATTTTTTCCTTGTTTGAAAAGAAACAGCACATGAAATTTACTTAAGAGATTGAGACTATAATAATCATATTTATTCTGTGTTCCTTCAAAAGTTAGAGCATTTACCACTGAAATTTATTTATATAAATATTACTTGTATAAGCAAGAAAATTTCCACTAACACATCTACAAAGAAAGATGAATGATATTTTGAAGGAAAAAATGACCCTAAGGATGTTTTTTGTATAAGGAAATTTGTGGATACACATCTCATTGACAACACTGGCTGATTCCCATTATCATAAATAGATTATTATCCCCATGATAATAAATAGATTAGTTAGCATTTCTTAGAAAATTACAAAAGAAAATGAAAAGGAACTCTGGTTTCCCCTGCAAAACTCATTTTCAGTTATAAAACTGTTTTCATCGATTACTTCAGTGTCATACAAAAACTCTGATGCCCAATATTTTACATTTGTGAGCAGCACGATCTCAGTTCAAGTTAACAATTAAAATAAGCTTAGCTTTAAGGGTGCAGATAATCTTTTAAAGTCATATTATTTCAGCTCCTATGGGACAGTTCACATGATGAAAGCTGTGCATAAGGTTGTATATTTTCCTAAGCAGAATGCAATGAAGAAAAGCAACATAACACATCCTTTTGCAGATGGTATGTGAAACATAGACTGTTATGTTACACAGGAGAAATTCCCTTCTATTTATTATACAAATTAGGAATGAAAAATTTAATTCTACACTTTTCATCCCATGTCATGAATGGGAGGTCATGTTTTCTTTAAACTACCTCATTATTTTTTGATCTCTAAAAATTGCTCAAATATCATTCAACTAGAGAATAACAAACCTAAGTGAATTTGTTTAAATATATCTTTTTGGTCCCTTATATCTCACTTATTCAAGCTTTTTTAGGTTAAAAGAGACATTTACTAAAGGAAAATTTATAAGAGATAAACACAGTTTTCCCTTTTCTTCCACCAAACTCTTATTAAAGAAATGTTCACAATGAAGTTACTTGAAATATTTGAAGTTAAGACTGTATTTATATATCTTGTGACACACAAGTATAATAGATAGGTGCTTAAGTGGCTGCCTGAGAAGCAGAACTATGACTTGCATGGGAAGAAAATTTTGTTTAGAGGTTCTAAGAGGAAAAGTCTGTGGATTTCAACATTTTTTCCTTCTAGAGGGAGAATTAAATTATTCACTGAGCTCTCTAGGGGCTACTGAGCTGGCATTCCTGAAGTTAAGAGAGAAAACAAAGTACAGTGTTGCTGTTGCTTGTCTCTTGAATAGACTTGTTGATGCAAGATTTAGGTGTAGATGTAAATTGCTTAAAAGCTTATTGCTTCTCTGTTTCCAAGTTTTGTACTACTGTTTAATGTTTAAAAATAATACTAAAGTAGTAGAACATTTCTGTTCAGTGGTTTCAATTTATAGCATATTCTATTATATATTATTATATTATATTCATATATAATATTCTATTCCTCCCAGCTCTTTCAGTCACCTTTTTTGCAAAATGTTTCATAAGAGGAGGACCAGAAAATATAAATTCAATGTTTCAGTCACTAGTGCTCCTTTTTAGGGCCAGCACTCTTCAATATTTCCGTAAACACCTCAGACAAAGGACTTGAAGGTAGACTGGGTAAGGTACGAATGAAATTAAACTGGGAGGAGCTTCTGACTCTCTCAAAGGCAGAGAGACCTCAACAAATTAGTCAGCTGGGTCATCACCAACTCCATGAAGTTCAACAAGAGCAAGTGCTGGATTCTGCATCTGGGATGGAGAATGTAAAGACTGGGGAACAAGACACAGTAGGGCAGGGTTGGGGAAAGGAACCTGAGAGTCCTGGTCAGGGGGAGTCAACACTATGAATGAATGAATATAAAGCCAGCTGTGTCCTGGGGGGCATCAGACACAGCATGGCCAGCTGGGCAAGGGAGGGATTGTCCTCCCACCTCCAGTTTTTTGGGTGCCACAGTATAAGAAGTCTGTAAAGCTCAGCGAGGGTGTCCAAAGGAGGGCTCTGAAGATGATGAGGGGTCTAGAGGAGAAGTTTTGTGAGGAGCTGCAGAGGTCACTTGATCTGTTTAGAAAAAGAAGAGACTGAGGGAAGACCTCACTGCAGCTACAACTTCCTCACAAGATAGAACCCAAGGGAAGGTGCCAGTCTCATTCTTCTCTGTGGTGACCAGCAATAGGACTTACGAGGATGGGAGGAAAATGTGTCAAAAAGATTTAGGTTAGATATTAGGAAAAAGTTTTCTACCCAAAGAGCAGTTGGCACTGGAATAGGCTTCCCAGGGAAGGGGTCATGGCAACAAGCCTGCCAAATATTCCAGAAACATTTGGACAGTGCTCTCAGGTAAATGGATAGGATTCTTGGGGGGTTCCTTTGCAGAGCCAGGAGTCTGACTTAATAATCCTTGTGGGTCTCTTCCAACTCAGGATATGCTCTGCCCCTATGATTCTATGTTTTACATGAGAATATTTTTGCTTTGGCTCCTATTTGTAAAATACAGAAAGTTTTAAAAACATGAAAATCCCAGAAAAGAAAAGCCTGAAAATGTTGTTCAGAGTCAATGGAGGTGTGAGACTCAGGCAATCAAACATTCTAATTTGTGCTTATCCAGTCTGAATGCAGTGGGCATATTTCACTTCCCTGTCATGCTCTGATCCGCTGTTGCCAGGGAGAGAGGATACGGTGGTAAAATGATTTTATGTACTAAAATTGATTTAAATTACAAGAGTCATTCTCACAATAATCCTTTTAATTGCTCTTAGGAGTTAAGTAATTAATTAAGAAATATCTTGTGGCATCCCCTTAATTTAAAAAATAAAATATTGGTTTGACTCATTGAATGATTACTACCTTGTGAAAAGTATTCATCTTAGCTTTTTATTTCTGTGAAAGAAAAAAAATATCAAAAAGAAAATAAAAGTTGAATGTGCCTGATAAAGAAAGATTCCTCTTTTGAATCCATTTCACCATCTCAGTGCCTACCTTATCAGCTAAGCCAGATGAGATTAGTGGTGTCTTGAGTCCCATTAAGAGGAAAAAAGGCTTTGTTTTTTTACTTGGTAACACTAAATTTCCTGTCATTTTCATTCTTTCTAAGCCTTTGTGTTCAACTTAAACTGCTGGGAAAATACATTAACCTTTAAAGTGAAGTGGCAAAATAATATTTTATATAAAATACTAAAAAAAATTCCTTCAAGCTATAGTATTTATTTTCTTTCTTTCTTCATTAAATGTTTATGCAGTATTTACAGTTTCACATTATTAGCTAGGTTTAATTAGGTGACATAGGATATTGAAATATATTAAGAGAGCCCTGCTACAGCCAAAGATATGTACCAGGAATCAGATGGTGACAGGAATTGCAAGAGTGGCATTAAACTTCCATCTGCATTTCTCAGCCTTCAGCTCTGAATATTGAAGCTCTTTCTCTGTAACATTTTAGAGTATTCTCAGTCTAATTGCTAATCATACTGCTTGTCAATGACTACAAGGTGAGAAAGGATAGGAAACTCTTGCTCCTTCTCTCATTTCTTTACACCTTCTGTAGCACTAATACAATTACAAGGTAGAAATCATTATTTTTCGTTCAGAGCACTGGAAAAGTCCTTATTCTGGAATTTATATTTTCATAGCAAATAATGCCAGGCAAATTTCACCAGATGTGCAACACAAAATCAGTTATGTTATACCAAGAATCAAGATAAATGCTTGTTTTGATCCAGATCATACATTTTACTCGTCTGCAATTCTGGTATTAAAGACAATGCATCCTGCATTTATATCAAATGCTTCTCTTTAATGAATAGAAATGAACATAGAAAGAATTACATTAAAAACATAAAAGTAGAGACAGCTGGGGTGGGGGAGAAATTCAGTCTGTTCAATATAGGCAAGATTTTGAATAAGGGTCATGAATACTACTTAAGCAATGGGCCATTAGGGCGGTGTGGTTATCATGAAATAACCTCACCCCTGGAGAGATAACTATGGGCCAGATGCAGCCATGTGCTTCTAAGCACCCAGGGGTGTAGTTATCATGATTATCACACCTGCTGATTTTGCTTCATTGCCACTATAAAATTTCCTGTATTTTGTCTCAGTACATACAAACACAGCACAGTGTTTAAGTATATTATTCTGACCACAGAAAACTGCCAATTAATGCAAGAATAGTTAAGTAATTTAAGCTGCAATGTTATTACAAAACCATGAAAAGATATGGTGGCGAGAGTAGCAAGTTAATAGTTGTAGGGTAAGCTTGAAGGAAATAGATCTTTGTTTCAGAGCAGAAAGGGTACATTATCAGATGTTTAAGATATTTGAAAGACAAGACCCTATGTTCCAATGCACCAGGACAAAGCCAGAGCTCCTGTCTTTTCTTCCTCACTTGCCAAATATTTGACCTCTTAATGCTAAAATAGATACAAAGGATTCAGTACCTGTAGCAAAAAGCTTCAGGTAACTTTTTTTCCCTCCAAAACCAGGCTTCATCAAACCCCTTTGGTACCTATCTCCTGAGAAATCCCAAAGATTTGAATTCATAGTGTATGCATCAAAGACCCCACTTTCTTTTGTCTGGAGACAATGGTGGGGATGGCTGTTGGCAAAATATTCACAGTCTCCTCAGGGAGACGAGCTGTCAAGTAATAATAAGGCAGCAAGGAGCATCAGGGAACAGGGTCTGGGCTTCTGTGGAAATACCTCTGAATCTGACTTGTTTTAAAGGCTAGGGGATCCATCTAAAAAGTATATGGTCCTCTCTCTTCACTGAAGCAGAGTTACCTGACACAAAAGAATACATTAGGAAAAAAAGTAAACAGATGGAGTTTCATCTTCACAGCTTTAACCAAATGAAAGGAAAGGAGGGGCTTTGTTTTCTTTCCATAATTAAATCTGATTCTCTTTGAAGTAAATTTCTGTTGTCTGGAAGAGGCCTACATTAAAAAAAAAGCTGATGAAGCCCGGACAAAATTAAATTAAATGCTTTTGCTTCGCTGAGGTTTTAAGACACAGGACGATGCTTGAAATATGCCTGAAATTTTGACAGCCTCACCAGTAGAATTATCAGAATTAGTAGAATTATCAGCTGAGTATCCTGTAATTCATCTAGGGTGCACATTGCAGTAGGCATATAAGACAGAGAGAAATTAAGTGCAAATTTTATAATAAATATTGATGAAAAACAATACTTGTTGAGAAGAAATTTTACCAGACAGAAAAGCTAAATAAAATATTTGCTACATGCACATCATCCAATTTAAATTTTTTAAAGTATTTTAAGCTTTTGTGGCTGGCTTTCTAAAGGTTAGATTATAGACACTTAAAGCATAATGTTATAGAAAGTATTGTCAATCACATTAGGACAACATGATCAGAAGCTGTTAGTCTAGCTGGGGTTTTTTTGTTTGTTTGTTTGTTTGTTTGTTTGTTTGTTCAATCAATTGGATTTCTTTAATCCAGATTCCTGAATAAGCAACAAGATACATTGGACAGAATTGAAGATAAAACTNGCAACAAGATACATTTGACAGAATTGAAGATAAAACTTAGCAACACAGAAATATAAACTATGTAAAGCAAAATATTACTCTAAATATTTTTAATATCATATTTTCATTGCTTCTTGGTAGTCAGAGTTTCATGAGGGAAAAAATAACAAAGAAAACACAATAAATGAAACATAGTCAGACAAGTGGCAGAGGAACAAAGTTATGAAACAAAAGAAAATGGAAAAGTGTCAAAAGCAAATAAAAATCCTAAAAAGAAAGGAGAAAATTAAAAAAAAAAACCTAAGGGANGTTAACTTGCATCATTCATATTCTATTAGAATTTTGTCTGAAATGTCATTTATTTAGGTTCGGAAAGTTAAAATACATTTTAAAATCTTTTGTAAAAACCAGAGTCCACTTTTCCACATTTCTAACTTTTATAGGAATGACTGAAGTTAAGGCATAAATCAACTTGATCAATAAATGAATTTGTGGAGACAGAATTACAAATATCTTGAGGAATCATCAGTTTCATATGTTATGTTAACTCCTAATTTCTTCTATGCTTTAAAAAGACAAAAATTCTTAAAAATAGTCACCTGACCATTTTATGACTCTTCATATCTTTTCTCCTCCACACATGTTCTTGAAGTAATCTAGGCTAAGGAAGACGAATTTTGTAAGGTAATTTCCTTAACAAAGCAGGCAGATGTAAGATTTTCTAATTAACTCCTGTCGCCTATTTTAACTTACGCAGATGTAAGTTGTCTAATTGCTACTTTATTGGCTCTGAATAGATTGGTTGTGCTTTAATGGCATCTGTATGTTTTTTGCATCACTGGCATTATAGGAAACATTGCTGTGATCTGTATAGGAAAGCTATATTGAATGAGTTTGAGATAATAGAAAATTACATACTAAAAGCTCAACACACAATTCCTTTTTTTTGTTGTTGTAGTTATTTATTATAATATGTAAAACATTCACAAATCCAACAGTCCTATTTATCTATCTGCCTATTTGCTCAATGTCTTTTGTGTGGGAACATAGAATTGGTTTATTTTGTCTTATTTTACAAGAAATAATATGTACAAGTAATCTGATTAATGCAAATATTCCAGAACTCAGAATATTCTACAGCTTTGATAATGGCATTATTAACTACCTTATTTTCCTTTGTCTCATTACAGCTTCTCCTCCTATTACGGGTCAAAATCCAAACACCATGAATAGCTTTCCCAGACATATCAGGAGAATAATGGTAGAGAACACAAAAGTACATGTCTGAAAAGGTGGAGAGAAAGCAGGCATCTTAGAAAGAGAACAAAACAGAATAACCCTATCAGAGAAAAGAGACAAGAGGGAAAGAATAGAGGGAAAAGCAAGGCATAAGGTATTATCTGCATTAGCAAGAATGGGAAAACACTGTATTTCAGCAATAAAACATGCTGAAATTGAAGATATTTACAGCTACTGGAAAGATAGGAGATAAAATACAAGCACAGTTGTACTTGATATAGTGTAAAGAATTTATAAGACCAAAAATCTTGGAAAACTTGCAATGACAAGAGAATAAAAAAAGTTTTGAACACGAGCCCTTTGATAAGGAGGAAACTTGAAATACCCTTCCAAAAAGAGAAAAAAGTCTATATAAAAGAGAGTTATATAAAGAGACAGAATAGATGAGTGGGGATAGGAAACTTGAATATAAATGAGCAATAAGCAGACACCTAGAGCTGCGACAGTGAGGAACTCTGTTTTAACAAATGCATGAAAAAGAACAAAAATTGCAGGGAATAATGGGGTTCTGAGACAGTCCTCTGTCATGTTATGGGCAGTGTGACACTGTAGGAACATTCAGCATCGCCAAAACCTCTTTCAAAGAATTTGAATACATAATTTACTGTTTATAGTGATTGGTTCATTTTAGATTGGGGATGTGTTGGTTTTTAAGGGCTTGTGTTTAAAACAGACCGATCTCTGACAAAGCAATCTGTTAAGGTTCAATTTTTTTAGTTCATTGATTTATATTATTCTAGTAAACCAGATACTTCTGGTCTATAATAACCACTTGAATAACAAAATGTCTGTTGACTGAAAATAATAAAGTCTTGTTTTACTTTACTGTTTTTAACGTACTTCTATCTTTACCATGTTGTTAATTTTACATGGTTCATTTTTTAACTTGATTTCCTAACTTTTATCAGCATTCAAACCTGCTATCAGAATTAAGAGTGAGTGGTTTCCTCAAAAGCAAATGATAATCTGAACTACTAATGTTCAAGGACAAATAGTACTCAAGGAAGATTTCTTTGGTAGGTGGCTGAATAATGAAGTGAAGCTGAAATCTCTGGCAGTGACAGAAACATCTTCTCAAGACTATATTCTATTACAGAAAATCATAGCTCTTTTCCTAGAGTTCAATGTTTCCTAGAGTTGAAATTCATAAAATGAAAAAGATAACATTTGTAAACATTTATAAAGAGAAAATAAAGGTGAAAACTGCCACATTGAAGTAAATTTTGCATCCCAAATGTAAATAATGGATATCAGTGTTCTAGAAATCCTCAGGCATCTTAGTTTGGACATGTGAGAGAAGTGCTTTGCCTAGACAAGAGAAATTCAGCTCCAGCTTGTATACAAGAAAATATAGTTCAGTGTTGATGAGCTATTTGCTGCCAAATCATTGTTCTTCCTTACTATGTTTAAGTTAGACCTCACTCAGCCTGACAGCTGTAAACACTGCCTTTCATCTAAGACAGGATAAGTAGTAACATGGTTACACAGCTAAATTATTCCATCCCAAGGACGGAATCCCAGCTCTGTCCAAAGAAGATCTTACCCAAAGAATAAAAATGTTTCTTGGGCCAATATTTGTCTTGAAGATAAAAAAAAAATCAAGAAATATTAGTTAAATGGCAAAGTCAAGTTAATAATTGTCTGCCCTCATATATGGCTCATTGCCCTCCCTAGTCATGCTTGTGGCACTGTGTGCTAAATCAAATCCCATTAGTAGTAATAAATGATTAAACAATAATAATTTTTGCTTACAATATGCCACAAGACTTGCAGCTAAGCAGAAATAAAAAACACCTGAAAAATAGGATTATAAAGATTACAGGCCACTCAGCCTGTAATCTATATAGATTGTAGTTTGCTGAGAAATATGTATACAGCAATAAGAAAAAGATAACTTTACCCTAAGCTAAAAAGAATCTAAAAGAGTTTTCAGGTGCATACTCTTTAAAAAGGTCTCAGAACACTGAACAAAAATAGTTTGCCTTATTGTTTGATTTCTGTTGTGTTCAGGGAGTGAAAACTGTATTTGTAAAGAGGATTTCATCAAGGGAGTAATACCTTTTTCTCATCCTGGATGGATGACTCACAAAAATTTGAATTTTTCTAGCTCCACGAAAGAAGATAAGATAGGATAAGATATGCTCAACATTATGAGCTGCAGACTATTAGGGCTTTTGAGATCCAGATTGGTTCCCAGTTTCATGTGCCTTCTGATTGTGCTGATAGAAATCCTCATTGATACTGCAGATCTCCCTGGAAGAAAAAATTACATCAGTTTACATACTTCTGTTATCTTCAGGAAAAAGATAATACTTGAGCATAAAATAAAGAGTTCTCTAAAATATCTATCTGTTGTCCTTCCCATTTATCTTATGAAGGAATGAAGTACTCATTACCAATCCAAATTGATGATATGTTAGTAACTTACTCACACTGAGGTTTTGTTACAACAGGTAGCATAATTAGATTAAGCCATATGACTTTGTAAACTTCATCCCCATCTCAAGAAGCAGCAAGGACCCAATAGGTACATCCAAAGCAGTACTAAGCATCTTCCAGAATCCTGCAGAGATCCCACACCATGCTGAATGCATAATTTTCAGCCCTTTAGACACACGAGAGCCGTGCCTCACTGCTGTGGTTGTCCTCGCTGTGTCCTTCAACAGGTTCAGTGCCTGCCACCAAGGCACAGGGACTATGGTGTGCCTTGCTCAGCTCTTCTGGCCCCTTAACGTGAAGATCTGGATGCATGAGTTTTGCTGGGTGCATGAATGCTCTCTCATGCTAAGAGACAGAGCAGTCACCATGAGAATGCATTTACAGGATTCCAGACAGGGGTAGAAACCACCAGAAAAATCACCATGACTCTCAAAGGTAGGCTGCAGCAGTCTCTTTGTGTTCATTAAAAGATAATTTCCTCTTACGTACACATCAACTCTACCAGCTATACTAATTACCACCCACTTCAACCCTTCTTTGCTCAGTCAGTGCTTTCATGCAGGTGTGAATTTCATGCTCAATGGAAACACTGTTGCTGTCTTCATGCCTGGGAGAACAACAGAGAGATATCAAAGCATTGTCAAACTCGGGGAAAAAGTCACTGGTTTGTGAAGAGGCAATTTGTGGGCAGATTTGTCTTTTAATTTCAATTTAAAGAACAACTCTCTGCATATGAATATGGAATATAATTCTCTAGTGTTTTCATAAATTCAGCAATTTAACAACAAAAGTGGAAAGATAATGTGATACATTTTAGTAATAACTGTGGTCATAGTTGGGTTTGGATAACCAGTGTATGTAGAGAAAGAAAACAGGGATATGTACTTAAATACTTATTGGACTTCAGGAAATAACTATATCCTATCGTGAAGACACGAAAACATCGTGATTACTTGAACAGTAAAAACTTATTCTGATAACATTTCTCTTTACAAAAGTAAGATGTGAATCACATTTTGCCCACAAGTGTGACTGAAAAAGTCATGTTTACACCTTGGGAATGCACACATGCATGGACAGCAATTACCCTTGAAAATACACACAGTTCTAAAATCTCTGCTGCTTCGAATTCATACAGGGCAAGTCCAGAAATAATGCTGCCTATCTCATCTGACCAACCCAGATAACACTGATGGTGAATATTCCCAATTATATTTGTCTTATTTTATATAGGGACGTATTTGTTCATTATTTGTACACATAAAAAAGAAACAAAATGCATTACTGGGTAGAAAATAGGTAATCTTCAAAATGAGCACTATGTAGAAAAACATTGTATTTTCTAAAATAACTGCTGGGTATAGAATTTTCGCTTGCTTTTTTTTTTATATTCTTCCTCTAATTACATAAATAAACATATTCTTTTTCAAAAATTATAAGTTACTTAGCTCCTCTTCTGTACATTACATATTCTGCAAATTGTGTGCGCATAATTGAATATGAATTTTTTATTATTCTTCAAATTTCTTAATTTTGTAGTATTATTTGGTTAATAATGTTTTGTTTTTTGCACTGTGATATGCAAGAAAAAGCACTCCTGATACATGCTGAAGTAGCAATTGAAAATACTGAAGCTATAAGTTAGTCTTTAATTTTCAGTGTACAGAGAAATCAAAAACAGCTTTCTGCAAAATAAGAGATTTATTGAAATATTGTTTATTCTTCTTATTATCTCATTGTTCTTAACAGTCTTCCATTTGGGAGCTGTTTTTATAGGCACTTTACAAATGAATAGGGAGAGAAGATTAAATTATAATATCAATTTTTTATGGTGAATAACCTGCATAATTCAGATGGAAGATAAGTCTAAATTCGCATAGTTGACACCAGAAAAATATTGAGTTGAAAATAAAAGAGGCTATGTAGTGCCTTAGTCCAAACCTTTTTTTAACCTTGTTTATTATGAAACATGAGTGCTCTGCTTGCTCATTAGTATTCATGTCAATGTTAGTCCAAAGAAGAAATGGAAATGTACTCTACCATCTGATGTCCTGTTTGATATTCTTTTGCTTTGTTTTAGTTTATTCATCAAACACTGAGAATAATAGACAGTGAGCAGAGGTGAGCCAACTATGTCACACATTTTCCTGCATTGAAGCTGTAAAATTATGTGACAGAAAGTATTGACAAAGATCATTATAGTCGTAATTTTGCCATGACATTCACACTAAGAAGTGAATTGTCCTATCTCAGAAAGCCTAGTCTTCAAGGATTCCCCCTGTCAAATAAAATATTATTTTAGGTTCCATCAAACAATTTTTTGAAGAATTAGATATCAAAGAATCTTATTTCTTGATGACTACAAATTCCAAGCTTTTGTGAGATGACAGAAAGAAGAAAATAAAATTGATCTTCTATGGTGAAATTAGAGACCAAACCAAGTTTTTAAAATAACTAAATTGAAGATATATTAACATTCAAAGTTAAATTAATTTTCATTAAGAATAGCTCTAAAAGATTTTTTTTCAACATCTTTAAAAAGAGTTTTTAGCCATAAATTATTTTAGTAATATATTTGGGGTTTACATTACATCTCTGAAAGCCTGAACTTATCTTTCCAATAAATACAATATATTTGCACAAAGTGAGACAAACTCCTGCTACATTTTAGCATTATTGGAGAACAGCTTGCAAGGATACTTTTCAGGGAAACTTTTGTTTTATTGTCAGAGTGTATGCTAGTATTTTGCCTAAAGGACACACTTTAAATATTGTTTTTAACTTTATACATACTTTATATATTCTTGGAATGTCCCTGACTTTTTTTTTTCCCAACATTCAAATCACAAGGAATTGTGAGACAGTACTAAAAAAATAACAATATTTACAGTAGCTCCACATACTTTTTTGTTGAGATAACAATGAAATCTAGCTCAGTGAACTGAAAGTGATGCAGTATCTGTTTTCCTTCCTCTGCTTTTCTCTCCCTTGTGCAATTTTCAAATTAGTAATTTGCCCAAAAGTCTTTGCATATTTTGGAATTTTAAGTCTATCATGACAGATACAAAGTTAATCATTATTTCTCGCTTTTTAGCAGTAACACCAGCAGTATCCTTATTATTATTTCTTAATGAGTCAGTAATATAAGAAACATAATTAAGTCAGAAAAATTAAGAGAAAACCCATCTCTGTCTCCCTCCTCTTACCTTATATATAAGCATAAATGTACTATGAAATAATCAAATACTTCAGAGCTTGAAGGGGAAACAGATAGGAGAAAGTACATGTGTACTTGTTTCTCACTAACTTATTCCTTATAAGTAGTTCTAGAAATGGCTGCTGGGGTTGTCAGGCCATTCTGAGAGAGATGTAATCACACATTTCCTGAGCCTGAGAGGGTAGGAAAATCTAACCCTACCTCAGAGCTTCAATACTTATTAATATATTCATTGTGTTGTACTGGTTCATTTCTGCCAGCTGTTGACTTTAGGATTGCATTGGTTTGTTTGTCATTAAAAATGTTATTTTCTAATCAATAATAAATATCAACTGGAGAGAGAAATAAACAAAAGAACAAACAGACAGACAGAGACCAGGACTCAGTATCTAGAGAAATATGCCTCTCTATTAAAAAAAATCACAACAAATAAATCAGTTGTAAATAGAAGATTCTCATCCATCATCCATTTAATAATACCTGCAGCCAGCATCAAATAATTTTGGACTGTTTATTTTTCTAATTCTTTTTCCTGGCTGAAGCTCTTGACAAGCCTAATTCTAAAAGCATTTTTTTCTACCAGCTACTGAAATTCTAGCCCTTCTGCAGAGTTCCAAGTGAGAGATTGAGAAAGAGTATTTGGTGAAAAGAGATTTAATGTAAGGAACCAAGATGGTGAAGCTGACGCAAAAGAAACATTCTAGATTTTGATCCAATCTTCTTTCTAGTTTTTCATATTTTGAATAAAAACTCTAGAGATCATCACAGAAGAAAAATATTGAAGCAGTCTCTGCAAAGAGCTTTTAAAAATATATCTCCTTGAGAGACAGTAATTTTGGAAATTAGTGACAAAGGTATGCAGTTAATATTCTTGCTTTATTCTTTCATTGTTCTTAGAGGTGATTATTTAGTCATTTTTCTTTTCTTTCTCATTGCTTTATATGCAACTATTCTTGTAATGTTGAATATTTGCTCATACTCCTTCCAATAAATGACTCATGAGAGCTTGTGATTACCAGTATGAGTTTCTACTTTAACTTAATCTATTAGTACTTGTACAATGAGTAGGTTTTTCCATAAGTGCTAATGCTTTCTGTGTGTCAGCATACCTTTCTCTCTTGTGGCTGACCCACAAAGCTTTAAGTCTGTCTCTCTTCCAGCTGTCAACTCAAGTTTTATCATTGCAGATGAGAGATGCAATTGTGGAATAGGCTTTTATTCCAACATTAAACTTCCCACTAGGCTGTATCAAGCCAGAGACCTTGACCATCAGATTTAAATTTAAATAATTACATACAATGCTGAGTCTGCTCTCTGGTCTGAATTTAGTTTTATTTTAGCAATCAGTCAGCTTAGGATGTAATGAGACTTTAAGCCTTTTCTAAGAACAATTTTGGACCATATTTAAAAAATAACCTAAATCTAGGATATATTTTTTTCTTTTCAGAAACAGCATGAGAGATTAATATAGGATATTTCACAGTAAATATTGGTATAAAAAAATATACCAGAATCTCTGAGACTTCTGAAGATAAACCAAATGTTTTACCTCTTCAGTGTCACTGAACACTGGGAAATAAAATTTCCAACCAGTATTGGGTTAGAAAGACAACATTAGTTTATTTAGCACACTGAGTACAAGGGGGAATCTCTCCACCTAACATGCACACCCAGCAGCTTAACAGACCTGGCTATATTAATGAAATCAATACATATTCACTAAATCCCTATTACATATTCATTATTTCCTGAATACATGAATATATGTTACTTATTTCAGTGGACTTATTTGGATGTGATTCTGGATCATCTAAAGAATCTTTTCTCTTTGAGACCATCTGAAATATATGGTCAGGTCATAATGTACTTCTCTACTAGTCTTTGCTGTGACACACAACCCTTTTTTGCAGACAAAGACACCTGCAAGTATGTAATAACCACTGATACAGGTAAATAAGGAAGCAATAGCTGGCACAAGACTATTAGTCACAGATATAGGGAAATAACACAAAGCCACATTAATATCTGGCATTTGTACTAAGCACTACATAGAACAAAACAAAGCATTAAACTTGGATCTTGGAATCAAACATTATTGTGCTAAGGTTAAAAGAATTTTTCAACATAAATACAACTTGCTCATTAACATTGGGTCTAACATCAATTCAGTACAGAACCTTAAAACTAAAAAATGAGTAAGAATATTTCTAGGAAATGGTTTTCATCAGAACTAGGAGGTAACATGAATGTATAATTCAGGAGAAATTTTGAAGCTGAAAGCAATACAGTCTTTTCTTCTCTCTTCTTTCTGAAGATGGATTTTACTCTGTAATGATTCAAATCTTTTTGCATCTAGTATGTTTCTTGCATTCCTGTATCTTCATCCATTCCATTCTATTTAAAGAATACCCAGATGTTCCTTTGAATTGTTTTGGGGAATAGTAATCGTTAGTGGAATCAAAATGTTTTTATATGGCTGTCCAGGATGTGATGAGATCAAAGGCTAGAGGATTCTTAAAGCAGTCACTGTGGTTACTACAGTCTCAGCAGGGTTTGTTATTTTATACAAACTTGAGAAAAGTTGCTAGCTTTTATTTGCCTTCAAAAGATATAAAGCTTATTTGATTGTGGGGGAAGGGGTATTTTTTTTGCTAAAACTTGAAAGAACTGGTGTCACTGAATACTTAATTTTAGGTCCTCTACATATTTAGAAACTTTTACTATGTGGCTGACCTCATCTGGGCCACTTTCCCAAACCTCACTCTACTTACTAATTAGTTTTAATGTCAGAAGTCTAGGTTTTTGTTTTATTATCCTAGTCTGGTATAGCAAAGCTGTACCACACGATAGATTTATAAAACCTTAAGTAGATCTTAGCAGATGCTTTTGCTGCCAGACATCAAATTTATTCCTGTCAGTGTGCAGCCAATACTTTGTTAGGGAAAAATTTAACCTCTCTTGAGTTTTTAAAGAAGAATTAGAACACTCCTTTCCATACTTGTAAAATGTATACTATAAAGTTTAATTTCTGTTTGTTTCCTTCTTTGACTGTTACAGTTAAAGTAAAACTTCTTCCTAATCTATATTTTTTATTTTAAAGTATTTTTTAAGGTACCTAGAAGCTAGTATTTACTTTTGTACGTTTCCTTAGTTGCTTCTAGACCCTGTAAAAATTTCTTTATCTGTCTCTGATTTCAATGTTTATGGAGGTTCAGTAGTTTTCTAGATACTGCATGGTACAAGATTACAAAGACTGCTGTACAAAAACTTCTAATTTAAAGTAAACTACATAAACTACAAGGGAAACTTCTTAAGCTATTCTAATTCACATTATTACTGTGATATTCTCATATTGAATCTCCTTATGGTGCAGAAGAAACTTGTGTTCATATTTTTTCCTCCTGTTTTACATCTCAGCCTTTCTTTATTTTTTAAGAAAAGAGTCTAAAAGATGGTACTTTCATTTGTTGTGACAGACTTGCACTACAGAACGACATTTAAATAGTGTACTAGCAAAAATAAAATATTAGTGTCTTCTGTAGAGTACAAGTCTATTGCCCTTTTCTATTTTATATCATGTTTGAAGTAGATGTGAAATAAGCATTTCTAATTTTTATTAGGCCATGTAAATTAATTATTTTAATTCCTGAAGCAGGAAATTATTTTGAAATAATGATTTTAATAGAAGTATTCTTTGCTTTAGTATTTTAACTATGCAAAAAAATGTGATTTTCTGTCCAGTATATACTGTAAACACTAAAGACACACCTCCTGGCCTAGGTACCCAAGGAGATCAGGACTGACAAGAAAAGGAAATGAAAAAATGAAAAAATTGCATGAATTTTGGTGACTTAGAAGATCAAGAGACCATAAAATGGATAGAGAAGGAAAAGCAAATAGAAAAAAAAGAAGTGAAAAGAAAATACAGAGTAAAGGATAATACAAAAAGAAATATTAACATGAAGTTTTCCTAAAGAAGCAAAAAGCCCAGAATCAACAAAGACAAGAATTCACAGTAAACATGGCCTAGAGTCATAGAAGGGTTTGAATTTGAAGAGACCTTTAAATATCATTTAATCCAACACCTCTGGAATGAGCAGGGACTGTTTTTCAACTAGACCACTTTGCTCAGAGCTCCTGCTAGCCTAATCTTAGACTTTTCCAAAGATGGGGCATCTTCCACCTCTCTGAGCAACCCAGTCCAGCATTTTAACACCCTCATCATAAGAAGTTTCTTCCTTGTATCTAGTCAGAATGTAGCCTCTTTTAGTTTTAAATCATTACCCCTTGTCTTATCCCAGTCCTACTAAAAAATTTGCCCCCATCATTCTTGTAAAGTCCATCCAAGTAGTGAGAGGCTTCAATAAGGCTCTCCTGAGCCTTCCCTGGAGTGGACAATCCCAATTCATCTGAAAGGTGTTCTATCTCCCTGATCATCTTCATGAGCTCTTTCTCTGGACTTGCTCCATGTCCTTCTTATGTCAGAGACCCCAGAGCTGGATGCAGCACTCCAGGTGGGGTCTCACCAGGCAGGACAGAGTGGAGGGATAGAATCACCTCCCTCAATCTGCTGGCCACAGATGAATTAGTGCATCTCAACTGCAGCCAAACCTTGAGCTGGAAGTTCAAGAAATGCTTCCTAGATTTTCCCAGACAACTTTTTGTCCATTCCTGAAAACAAAAATGACTGTATTAATTATTTATGTCTGAACATCTGGACAGTTAATGACTTTGGAAGCAAACAAAAAGTTTTTCGTAGTTGTTTTATTCTGCCACTAATTTTGATTGGCCTCGTATTTCAGGCTTTAATAATTTAGCTCATTACAGTGAAGGGCCTATCAAATGAAAAGGGAAGAATGTTGGTTTCAAAGCAAAAACTTTCACCTACAACACAAAGCACAGGACAGGATAGGATGTAGAACCTGATGCATCTAGAAATGGCTTGTTCTCTTTTTTCCCTTTTTCTGAGCACAATGTAACAAAGCCTTATGTAATGGTTATATCTTGAGCTATATTCTATTCATGTGACTCCCATGGAAATCTGGGGAAGCTTTGCTCTTGTCAGAACATCATCAGGTACTGAGGCATTATACACTTGAATGAGAAAAAATGGAGGGTGTGAGGAGAGAGAAAAACCAATTGCAAACTGCCTGTATAATTCTCAGAATATCTGTTTTGATGTAGTGTCTGCCAGTGTGCCAGGCTTTAATTTGGAGGTCTGGCCAGTCTAAAAGTACTAATTGGTGTGCAGTTTTTCACTGAGCATTAGGCACGGTGAGAGGCATGATTAAGTTGCTAACTTGCATGAGCAGCTTCTCCACTGTTTTATTGGATCATATTCAGCTGTTTTCCCTAGAAATAGAATTTACTAGGAACCCTATTCTGGATTTAGATACCTATGTATTGCTTCAAAGTTGAAACAGACCTTGGTTCTTAGGTTTTTGAGAAGCATTCTGAAGGCCGTTTAGCCACATGTGTGAAACGCTGAGAAATCTTTTCCTGGAAAGATCTATGTATTTGTACAGAAAGGTGTGTGAGTACAGTTTTATGATATATGGACCACAATTCGCTCCCAACCAGTCTTCTTTAACGATAGGTAGATGACCTCAGATCCTGTTTAATTACTTTTTTGGATATGTGTCATTCTCTCTACCTATGGGCCAAACTTCCAAAAATGCAATAAAAATACCATTAAATAGCCGTATGATTTCTGTTTCCAAGGGCCAGATTTCTAAAGATATGTAGGTGCCTGAATCTAAATCTTTTCTTTCTTTTAGTTTCTAAGTTATCCAAACACTGAAAATTTCGTGCCTCTGGATAAAAAGAAGAGCTTGAAGACATGAAGAAGCACAAAGTACTCCTTATGAACTGCCAGTAGAACTGCAGTAAATTGCCATGTGAAAGATTACTAAATAAAGGTAAGAATACAAAATTGTCTATACTACTATGGTGTTTCATTCTTTAGGCAAGCTGCTTCTCTCAATACACTTATCAGATTGTTTCAACAGATTTAGCTACATCTCCTCTCCTATTGCCTTAAATAAACAATTTTTTTCAATATCTTTCTCTCCTGATGTCTCCTATATTACAGCCTGACCCCTAAAAAATCCAAGGCATTTTGTTATACCAATGTTGATGTTGTTCACACAGGACACAACTCTGTATTCAGGGGTAATAGTACATTAAATTTTAAGTGTGCAATTGTTAGTCATCTCCCTTCCTTCCTCACCTTATATATGTTCTTAGGGATATTTTCTAGCTTCACTCACAAACAGTATCTTTCCCATTCAACATGAAATATGGCTATTGTACTTGACTCCTTTCCTTAAAAGCGGTGTTCCTGGCTAAATACATTATAATTCTGCCATTTTTTAAAAGCATTTGAATTCTTCCTCATAGTTTTTCTTAATGTTTTTTATGCCTTTTCTTAGGTTCTTTCCCAAACCACTGTAATACTGGTTGTACTGTAAGCTTGTAGTGCTAAGTCCAGCTACTAATATCAGATTTCTCCTTGCAATATCCATCATTTTCATCTATCACATTTTTGCCTGTTTCTGTACCAGAGATCACTCTGCACTTTCATCTCACAGTTCTTCCCTGAGGATCTTCTGTATGCCAAAATGAAATCAGCCAGCTAATAATGACAGCAGCTACAATTTTCTATAAGGCTTGTGTTTGTTTCCTTTTTTGGTTTTTTAAAAGCTCTTCCCTTTACCTTTTGCAGAATGTTTTTTTCATAATGCTTTTTCATTCATATTTTTTATTTTTACCTTATGTTTAGAAACTGCTACTTACCAAACCTGATGTATGTTAAAACATACAACAGAAAGAGAGACTGGCATTCAAGTATTCTTTCAATGGAATGGGGCATCTTATCCTTGGATAAATTTTTCTCAGGCATGAAACCTCTTCCATGTCTCTCTTCCACACGCAACTAGAAATACCTGGTAAAAGCCAAAATTATGAAACTATCTTCTAAACATCTGTGTAGCTTGCAGATGAAAGCATCACTTTCTGACTACCAAATACTTATCAGTTTTGGATTGAATCTCAAAGGATGAAAATGATTTCTTGAAACAAATTGGGAAGGTAATTCTTGAGTATCTAAATAGCACTGATGAAAACAGTTGCTTGTACAGTTACTCTGAAGCTGCTACCCTAAATAAATGCCAACTATATAATTGTTTTCCCTTCCAGCTGGCAGGGGAGCCACAGGGATATTGCCAGAAATAATGGCTGATTATTATAGACAAAGATACATTTTATATAAAAAGAAACAAAAGCAACCGAACCTTTTGTTCTCTAGAAAATGATTGTCATCATTAGGGAGTATAAGTGTTTATTTCTATGTGATAATATAATTCAACTAATATAGATTGTAATTGTTTTGAAAAAAAAGGAGAAAAATAATCTCAAGTCAGCTTTGTTGGTGGGTGGGGAAATATAAACCCTGAATTGAACTTAATTGTTATTACAGATGAATGATACGGGACTCACTTGTGCGTGATTTGTTTTCTTCTGCTAGTTATGTCTTACCCTGCATTATACATTTGAGCCCAGGTGTTATGACTTCATTTTCATGCTGCCCATACCCTGTGTATTGCCATTAAATAGATAGTCACCAAATGTCCATGTGACTAGCAAGTTCTAGATTTAAAACTGGTTTAGCTTTAATATTCACCCACTTTTCCTGTGTTTCCCTTTTGTCTTTTAAATATCCACTTGGAAGTAGTACATTTATAAATGTTTTACTTGCATCCAAGGAGTATAATCCAGCACATTTTTTATCCCTTTGTTTTTTCTTTGAATGGGTAAAAGTTTCTTTTTCATTTTTTCTCTAGGATTTTGAAATGGACTGTAAAGAATAACGTCCTAGAAAAATAATTTATGTTCTGATTTTTCAAACTATTTTCTACCATTGCCTTTTTTTAGGAGGAAACACTTGGGCCTACTGGACTACTTTGGTTTAATAAAAATTGAGATTGGTGTAGGTGAGATATTTAAAATGTACTTCTGGAAGATAAATTAATTTGTTACAGAGATTTTTGGGTGCTGAGCACAGCAGAAGGGCCAAATATACTGGAAGAGTAGGTTTCTACTATATTAAGACTTAAATCAATTATGAAGATTAAAATACTCTTCCATACACTTTGCTTTTTGTGTGTAGACTACACTGTTCATTTTTGGAATTTCTGAGCTGATAAGGACTCAGTCACATTCAGAGAATAATTTCTATAAATTTAATAAATCCATTGTACTTTTATTGGCCTAAGTCATTAAAATACACAACAACAAAAGTAAAAGTGTACCTTCCAGGAGCATATATACATAGATCATAAAGTTTTTTGGTTTTTCTAATATCATAGTTCTTGTAGCAAATTCCTGGAGCTATACAGTTCATCTGCAAATGAATTTCTTTTTGTGCATAAGTACAATATACACACTGAACAGAACTGGAACAAATTGGCACTTCATTACACAGTGGGAATAAAATACTGTTCCTGATCGCATCTTTTCCCAAGATCTAAGCAAATTAGAGAAATAAAGGCCATTAAGTAAAATTAGGTTTTATGCTATTTAACAGGTGTTTTGGTCTATTTTACCCTAAGGGTAGATCACAATGCAGTCCAAAAAGTTAATTGTTTGATAATTTTACAGTTTGTACATTTATTTCCTGCAGTTTAGCCAATAGTATAGTTCTGTTAAGCTTCTGTCATCTATTTTTGGGCTGTTCTTCCTTTAATGCACCAAAGAATTATAAACAGTAGCTTAACTTTAGTTTGAGAGTGTTTGCATTTGATGTTGTCAGAAACACCGGATAAACCATCTGAGAAACAAAATTGAAATCAGGAGCTATTGTAACAAATTTATATTTCCTAGGGTGCTACTGAAAAAAGAAAAACAGGATTCCCTGCTCATTTTCAATATAAATTTTCCTGAAAGATTGAGAATCATAAGCAGACTAAATTGTTTCATGCTGCTGTGTATATCTCCTGAAGATCCTGCTGAAGGAAAGAAGATGGGCCTGTTACTGTAGAGCTATATGTTTAGCCTCCCAAAATTTGAAGATGTCTTCTACAGAGCAATGGTCTGATATGAAAAATATCACAAAAAACCCCTGGCAACCACTACTCAAATGAAACACAAAAAAAACCACCTCACTGAACCAAATGTAAAAATATGATTCAGTGGCCTTTAGATGATGATCTAGCTTTCTGTCCCCTATTCATACAATATGTGCCCCAAATATATAATAAATATAATATTTGAAGAGAATAAAAAACAGAAGAATAAACTAAAACCAGTGCAATATATATATATTCTTTCTTAGCAACTTGGAAACTCACATACATAACTAAAAATAGGTTCCTATTTCTTTTCTTTCAGAAATGGGGTCACTGAAAACTTCTCTGTAGCATGAGCAGTTAATCAGCTAACTATTGCTTAAATATCCACACCAAAAATCAACTGGATTTCTTTTTCTTATATAATAGCAGTAAACAAATTTGTCCAGAAAGGAAAATAATCCATAACCTGAACCAAACCATCATCTGAACATTTATGCTGTTCTTTTCCATTCAGCCCTGCGAATGAGTTCTGATCTCTTATCTGCTGACAGAAGCCTTTGAAGAGATTTCTTCCCCTCTCCTGCCCCATCCTTTCACAAAAGTATTGAGTCAGAATTTCTTGCTTGTCTCCATCAGTATCTCACTAAGGTAAAATTTCTAAAAAATGTTGAGGGAAGGAGCTAACATTTAAATGGACAATTCCTGAGAATATTTCTGGGTTTAGATAGTTTCTGAATAATTTTATAAATCTTCAGTTGTTGAGCATTTATGATTGAAAGAACATAAAAACAAAATTACAAAAGGAATAGAAAGAAATCTACTAATTCTCATAAGTAAAATTCAAGATTTATGTGAAAAAGAAAACATTTAATTTTTGATAAAACTCCAAGTAAGTCCTTCAACTTATGAAAATAAAAAGCACTAAAATAATTTTTTACTTTGGCTTGGTTCTGGTTTTTGTTTTGTTTTTTCTTTGTAAGAACTCATAGCTTAATCTGTTTCCTTCGATTGTTATCTATGCATTGCATATATGTTTGCACAATAAATATGCCTTGCACTATACACACAAGGTAAAGTGAATGTTGATGAATAAAGCAGTGGCATTATTTTCCTTTAAAAATGGTAATAAACACCTTTCTGATTAGAATCCTTTTCAATTCACTGAATTGATTTGTTTTAGGAAAGTAGATTTTATGAGCTAATTGACAGTTCAATTTTAATAAATTACTTTGCAAACTATCTACTAATGTTTATTCTAATTATATCTAGGTACTATTATTGTTGCAGGTAATAATTTTCATGTCTTTTCTTTTATTTAATAAATGGATTTTGACAGTTTTGCAGCAATTTTCAACCCTTACAGAGTTATTTCAGACAGACTGCACATCTTTCCTTTCTGATACTTTTCATCGTGTCTAATGTCAGTATGTAGTGCAAACTGAAATGAGTCTATGTTAATAATAAATACATAGGTATGAACTCTTATTCTAATTTGTAATATAATTTTGAGAATTTATTTCATCTCTCACGTGACTGAAGTCCCAAGGTCTTTGATCTTAACCTTGGAACTTGGGTACAGTTTGTAATTCCCAGAAATGCTCTGTCCATTATATAGCCGCAGTAATAGTCACATAATACTTGATCTCATAACCTATACTTGTGCTGTAAGATCAACAAAATGTTTCTTGTCCTTTTTAGAACAGATGGGGCAATTTTATGTCTCTCATTTTATCAAACTTCTTTGAACTTAAATTATTGATACCATCAGCTAATACAAAAGTGCAGAAGTGTATGAGATATGACAGCTCTTTACTACTGGCAGGTGAGTTGTGACCAACAGAATTCCTTTGTGACAGTCAACAATATGCAACTCAAGGTTAGTGGGTATTGATGTTTCAGGAGTTATGTACATTTTGATATCTACTAATATGGTTTTATCTTTCTTCTGTTCCCAGTTTATATTGTGTCTTTTAAATAGTTCCAGTTAGTAATTAGATTATGGGATTAAATAGATCTCAATAACATTGCTGTATTCATTTTTTCCAATGGAAAATATGCATTTTCATTGAGAAAATAAATTAATCTGAAAGACTGAAAACAATATCCTTTCTATAGAGGCATACAGTAGAAATAAATACAGCAGATAGAATGTCAGATCATAGAACTTTAGCCTGATCTATGATGGCATTTGCATTTTATAGATCTCAGTTTGTACTAAATGTCGCCAATTAAGAAAATTTAACTGTAACTTTATTCTCTTCTCCTCAGCAGTTCTAATTTTAAAGTAATAGTTGTAACTTAAATAGGAAAAAATGCAAAGCTTGGTGCTTTTCAGTTAATTTAAATTTCTTTAAGATACCCCTAAAGAATTAAGTATATTTCATTTAGAAAAGAAACAGAAGAACTGAAAATCTCTGTTTTGTCATAAGCTTCTATCCAAAGTTGATCTGGTGAAGATTTAAAATTGAAACCACCACAGTGGCTCCTGCTACACTGGCATAGTACCAACATAAGCACCATCTTTTAAATGAGATCACTAAGCATGAGTAAATCTGCAACACCAAATATTTTAATTTTGAAGAACATTGAGAGAGAACTGAAACAACTGAAGGGGATAAATAGGAGAAAAAGAAGAAACTGCAGCAGAAGACAGGCTTGTAGTATGTAACTATCCTCTCACCATTTAGTTGTTAGAATTCAGAAAACCTTGTACTATTCTACCTTTGATGAAAGCAACAACTGCTTTATCTTAAATTCTGTGTCAGTAGCACTGCCTATTAAGGATCTATATATACATAGCATATAAGACTGAAGCATAGATTTATAAATTTTAAAGCTATAATTTTAGCTCAGGTTAATATCCAATTAGAGGATGGGCAAGTGTTCTCTAGCAATTCATGAGCTACTTGCTAGGTCAACTTAATCATAACCTACCCTTTTGAAAATCTTTCTAGATAAAAAAAATTAAAGGTGCTATACAATTAATTATCTTGGATTCACTGTAGGTAGCATGTACACTATGTGAATGGTCTTGCGTTCACATTATTTAATTTTGTTACGTACTATTTTCTTCTACTGATGTTTACATATTTTAAAAAATGATATACTATGTTATCTTGACAATCTGCTAACAATCATGGCCTCTTTCTGTTGGAAAATTCCCATAAACTATTTAAGGTGTTTCTATCAAATGATTATCTAGTAGTTTTTATTTAAAAAATATTCGAGTCTGCTATGAAATCCCAGCTAACAGAGTGCTATTTTTGGAATATAGTATTTGAATAATGAGAGAAATCATTTATTTCACAGACAGAATTTTTTATTCTCTGGTTGCATGCTCTGAGGGACAATCCATGAATCAAGAAATTATTTGTATACTGAATCTCTTAGGAAATGTGCAGTGCATTTGAGGATATAAAAAATAAAATACATGGCAAACAACTCTGCAATCCATAAAAGCTTTACCAAGTCTTGTATGTTGTTCCTTCCACTGACAAGTAAATAGAGGTATGGCTGAGACAGTTTCTGCAGAAGCCTTCACTGGATTCACGAGGCATGGAGATGCCTTTTAATTAGTTTTTTCCTAAATTTACTTGTATATATATATCTTTATTAGATCTTTCCACATGTTCTTTAAGTTCACTTCTGCAGTGGAAGGAAACATTTACTGTCTGCTCTAGCAGAGGTAGAAAATTGCAGACTTCATCAGATGCAGGCTACAGCAGATCAGCACTTGTAGCACAGTTTGTAGCTGAAAAGCATTTGTGTGTACTGATCGTCCACACTTACAGCTCATCTCCTCAACACACACACTGTCCTTGCTCAGATATGATTCATATTTTGGACAAAACAGAGAAATAACTGTTGCCTGACTTCAGTATTTCTAAGCTTGCACCCTTATTTACACTTATTTTCATTCTTCAGTGAGATGAAACTCAGTGATTTCAGACTCAGGAAGCCAAGTTTGAGTAGTATGATTAGTCTGAATGAGGAAGTATTCACCAAGAGAAGAATATCTAGATTCACCTCATTTCCTAACATGCTTGCTGACAACATCTTTAATAAGTCTGTTCAGATCTCCTTGTTCTGAGCAAGGAAGTCCTGGAAAAACTCAAACACAAAAGTTAAGCATACATAAGATGGAAGAATAGGAAGCTTGGAAGAAATACCACAAAACTGTCTAAGCGGTCAGGGATCAGATTAGAAAAGTTAAGCACAGATAGTATTAAATCTGGCCAGGGATATTAAAGCAAAAAAGAAAAGTATATCAAAAAGAGGTATGTCAGTGAAAAAAAGTAAAGCTAGGGAACTAGTTTTATATTCACTCTGTAAGGAAATGGGAGATCAGGTTACCTGGGACACAGAGAAATGAGAGAGCTGGTTACCCAGGACATGCACTCAAGGTACTCAATGGCTCTTCTCTCCCCAATCTTCACAGGCAAGTGATTCAAGTTGCTGGGGGCAAAGGCAGGCACTGGAATAGCAAAAACTCCACATAGTAGGAGAAGATCAGGTTCCAGACCATCTAGGGTATCCAAAAGTGCACAAGTTCACAAGTTCATGGGACCTCATGAGATGTATCCATGACTTCGGAGGGAACTGGTGTATGAAGTGACTAAGCCACTAAACCACCACATTTGAGAGGTTATAGCAGATCAGTGCAGTTCCCACTGATGAAAAAAGTGAAACAGTTCCCCAGAACTAACATGAACCTGGTCTATGACACACAGTAACCTCTCCGCTGTCTCCTAACTCTCCTTTACTTTATTCACTTTATTCATGGAAACAGCAAATCTTTAAAGGTGGCACTAGCTTTTATTTTCATCAGTGCAGCATTTGAAACTGAGGGGAGTAGATATGTGGTGCTAAAAGAAAACACTGGATTTTACTGGTGTTTACTGGATGTCATTAGAAGTAAGGGTGGCAATATCTGACCTCAAAAGAGGCTGATCAAGGCTGTTTGATTTACTGGCCAGTACGACTAGGGAATCCAATGATAGTAGTTCCTGTGCTATAAAAAACTGCTTTGAACATTTCAGTAAGAGTAAATATAATCTCTGAGTATCACACTGTGCTTTTTATTTCAGGCAGGCATTTATAGAGACTAACTACTCATTGTCTTGTGATTTGTGTAATTGCTTTTGCTTGGACAAATGAATTATGAGATCTTGCCATTTTCATTTGGCAATTTTTGCACAGCTATACATGACAGCATAACATAAGAAAAGGCATTGAAATGCCAAGCATGCTTATAAAACAAAGGAACAACCTCTGAGTGGAGGGTGTATTATAACAAAAATTCTTTAGTGGTACTTTAAGGGAAATACTTTTTAAATGCAGATATATATTTTCCAGGTCTGACATATTTCCCTCTGTGCTCTTAAAATCTATACAACCTTAAAATCTTGATGTACTTGTACATCATGTAAGATTTCAAAGTCTTTTTTTTTTTAAGAAAAAAAAACCATTTCTTTATATCAGATATCGGGGTATTGGCAATAGTTTAGAAACTTCTTTATGGCAGTTACTAATGTGGATTTCTAGTTTTGTGGCAGATTGGTTAGTTCAAATGTATGGGTGAACATACTTTATTTAAAATATTAATTCCTGCTAGAATAAAGCTTTTAATGTCTTAAGCTCAGAACAAACTATAAATGCAGCAAAATGCAGACAGTCAAGTGTGTGTATGTGTGCATATATCAGAATTCTTCGGGTGCAACCAGAAGTCAAATCTACAATACCAATTATAATTATTACCACCTCCATTACTTATTTCACTGCTTTCTGTGAGATTCTTTGCAGCTGAATTTTTTTTAATTTTCTGGACAATGGACAGCTATCAAAGAAAGAGAATTGCCCAGTGGCACTACAGTGTATCTCTGATGTCTGTAAGAGTGCAGAAGGTATGTAAATTCGATCCACTTGTAAACAGATTAAACATTGCTGTCTTTGGTTCTGGTCACTGTATTTAACACTTTTTCAAGTATCCTGTTATTGAGCTGGGTTCATCAAATGAGACATATGCACAACACAGCTGGGACTGACTGACTGAGCACAGATGTGTATCTACTAAATTGTTTGTGACAGCGACTGTAGTTAATTGTGATGGGTGACAGGTACATTGGAGGCCAGTCAACTCAGTGAACTGTTGATGAGTGTGGTATGAGATATGCTATATATTAACAGCAAGTGGAAAATTTATGTCACCCACGACTGGAAATTCAAATGAAGTGCAGACAAATAAAGCAGACTGGAGATGTTTATAACTCCTTTCCTTGCTTCTGTTTTCTTGCTGTCCTTAATATTAAAACAATGTGATAATGTTTATTTCTCATATACATAGAATAGTTTGGTAAAAAAGTTGTGACTTTTTCACTGGAACCTTCATTATTATTGATGGTGCTATTATTATTATTATCAATAGGAAAAAAAGTGCTTTGGTTCAACCCACACAATTACTTCCCAGAGTTTCATTTGTGAACTCAATCAATACAGAATTTTATTTACACTTTATCTGTGTCTGTTTCATTAGACTAAGTCTTCATGTGTTTTTCTCCTCCTTGCTACCAATTCTCCCCTATTAATGTAGTGAAAGATCAAATGATTTTTTTCTTTCCTATCATGAAGTAAAAGCTGTGCAACAATATATTTCATTTTTCTAAAACTGGATTTGGAGACCTTGAGACAGAATAGTATTACAGATGATTCAGTGACAGCCAGACATGGTTGATTTGGAGAAGCTCTGAATGAAGCCCTGTTGAACATTATTATCAGCAACAGAGGTTTGTGCTTAGGACTTAGACATTGGATGAAGCAGGGCTGTCAGAGCCATTTTGGGGGACATAAACATTTTGACTCAAGGTTCTTTCCTTTTTGTATAACCTGAGTGGGACAGGAGTCACTTTGAGGTTTCCAAACTAAATGCTCTACAGATCTTATGACATGCTCTCTCTTAGTCTACCATACCACTGAAATTTAACTTCATTCTGTCACTATCTGGTGCTAGTCTTCCAATTCAATGCAACAGTTTTATAAATTAATGTTTCTAATGTTAGAAAAGCTGTAGCTAATAAGATGAGAGAACAAGATGAGAGGGCTACGAATGTGAAACGCTCAGCAGAAAGAATGGGCACAAATAGAAAAAAGTTGCCTCCATTTAGTTACATGAAAGACCCTACAACTATTTTCTTCTTTCTTCTAAGCTCCTACAGTTCCTGAAAACACACTGGATATCCTACCAGGAGAATGTGGGATTATACCAGTCTGCATAATTTTTATTTCAGCTAGATATTTATATCTGTCATGCATGTTTCCTTCCCTTGTATGATTTCTGCTTAAATAGATGATCTGAACGTCTGCCTTGGGAATCCAACCCTTATTTCCATTTAAGGTAACAGGAAACACACTGCTCTTTCTCAGCTTCTAGACACACACTGTAAGGAACATCCTTTTCTCTTCTAGTACTTCAGAATTTTTAAAGCCTCCTATGGCTACTGATTTCTCAAAATTCATTGAAATTCATGATTAACATGGCATTGCTGTGGGGTGAATTTCTACTTTTTACAGCTTTCTTCTGTGTCAGCTCACATCATTCAGTAACAATCATTATTCATGTGGTCTTCTTCATCTGAAAAGTACAGCAGGGAGGTGCAGTCTACCTATACCTTAATCTTCTACTAGAAAAACCCTTCTGATGAGATGTGCTTCTTTGATATTCAATTGTAATGGATTTATATTACAATATATAAATATATACAATATATATATTACAAGCATAGAACGTACCTTATGCCTTTTGTAGCATGATCTCACAAACTGAAGAGCTGTAGCAGGACTGCCATATGCAGTTATTTATCAGATGAAGTTTACCTACAGAGGCCATTTTCTGCAAGTTGTAGTTTTAGCAGAAGATGCTGAGTTAGATGGAAGTCTTCCCCAAAGAGTCATGGAGGTCTCAGTGTCACTATAAAATTGGCATAAATTTCCAGCCAAAGGAAATAATGTTTGCACTGCTCCTTCTCTATCCACACCTCTCTGTGGTCTAGAGATGTAATATCTGGGACAGCAGGTAGATACTGTAAAGAACTGAACTCCATGCCAATAATATCTGAGCACTGGAACATTAGAGAGTTTCTAAAAATTGTGAGGAGAAACAGGTTGTGCACTACTGACATTATTTGCCTGCTGTTCCAGCTAGCTCATACTCACTATGCTCTGATAAGTGCTCTAAGGCTTGGAGGCTTCTAAAATTCTGAGGACTTCCAGAAAATTGTTCTCTCAATACTATGCCAAGTACACTGTAAGAGGTCAGAATGAGTGAGTTCAAAGACAACTTTCCCATTTGCATTTTCACATTGGTTTCAAAAAGAGGAATTGAGTTGAAAAGTCTATTAACATCTAAATCCTATGTGCCAGAATCACATTTACATAAGACGACAAGATTAGAATAAACTGAAATTAAATACTCTTATACAGGTCTATAGACTTGTGTTTATCTTAGTGTTCAGGTGAGAAATTTATTCCCCAAAAAGCAACACTCAAAATGAGAGCCTGGAAGTATGGAAGTATGGATGGAAGTTTTAAAGCATTATATGACTTGTTCACTGTCAATGGCCAGAAGAACTTCCTCAAACTGCTCTCTTTTAGTCTTATAGATTAGCTTAGGGGAGAAGAGGTGTTTGTTGCTACTACCTGATATGAATAACTTCGTGTCACAGCTCTCCCCAATTCCTTATCCTTTTGTCTGGGCAGAGTGGTTCTTCTCTCTCACGCTGCATCTGGTCCAGGTGGTGCAGCTGCAGAACAGTGATTGCACAGAAGAGCACCAGGATGGCAAAGATAAACGTACTTGCACAGTGAAGCTTGCAAAGTGGCATGCCCTTCTGAGTACATTTTATAGGGAGCTCAGTAGGGGATAATTAAACATCAAATCTGTGTTTCTTTGGGATGTGAAAACAGTGCTTTGAGATGGTGAAAGAGAGGACAGTGGCCACACGTGGAGCAGAGTGAGTCTTTCTTGTATTAAAGCCAGAGGGAAAAGGATTCCTCAGAGAGAATGAAGCACAAACACTTTTTACATGAGGTTGAATTTTTAAGGAAAAGAGCAGGAGTGTCCAGCCAGGGCCAGGTTGCTGTCTGTTGTTATGGCAACAGAGGGAGAATCTCCGAGGAATGAGGAAAGAGTGGAGGGAGTGGGAGGGCAGAAAAGAAAATTATTTCAGGAGGAAGGTAAGAGGGTAGGAGTCGGCAAATGAAAAGACAACAAAGCAAAGTTTCAAGGTCAGGAAGAAAAACACCTATGTCCAGGATGACTGAAATGTCCTTAGAAACCTTGTGCACAGCCATTTATTTCCCTTGTAGGTGGGCATTCTTGCTGGGGTCATTTCCACAGTCATCATCTGTCTGGCAGAATGCTGCCATGGTGCCCTGTCCTCCCGCACCCACTCCAGCTGAGGGTTTACATCTACATTTGTTCACTGCCCTGATGTGCATAATACTTGCAAGGAAAACTCTTTTCATTGCTAAGGACTCCTGCATCTGCTACCTTTTTAATAAATTGAACTGGGTCTCAAACAGTAAATTTAATTTATTTATTGGGGTATGTTAGGAGATGGGAGGTATTCCTTCAACATGGAAAGCTCTCTTTTTTCCCCAAGGAGCAGGCGTTCCAGACAGAATACTACTTCCAAGGTGCACTCCAAAAAATCTGACTACTGAGATGTGCAGATATTTTTGTCAGAAATAATGTCTTGATATATGATGGGTCCAGCAGAGAGAATTACTTTCTCTCGTAGCAAAGCAGTAGGAAAGAATGGAAGTGCAGTATGAACTAGACAACTGGCTGGCCAGGAGTGCAACTTAATACTTTGCTAAACAGATTCAAAATGAAATCTCTGTGCCCAGTGCACCAGAAGGAAACACTATAAATCAGGACTCTGCAACACAAAACTAAGACTTTTCTTTCAGTCTTCATAATAAAAATCAAAGAAAAATAATGAAAAAACTAGTGAAATTTTCCCAAAGGGAGACTTCTGTTTTGTTTATTTTTTCTCCCTTTCTTTGCTGAATAAAAAGCTCATGCTAGTCAGGCTGTTCATGAGTCAGCGTTGTTGTGAGAACATGGCTATCCCTGCTCCTCTAGCACTTTGGATCTGGCTAACCCATTTCTATCAAATCTGACAGAGAGATAGAGTTTTCAAATGTTACACTCTTACAAGTTCTGTGAAAATTGTTAGCTAGAGGCAAGAAAAAGGCTTCACTGAGGGGAAGACCCAAGAATGAACTTCATCATTACTGAATACACACATTTCTTGTGTTGAAGAGTGTAGATAGGAGGGAGAGGTTATAAATGTTTTAATTCTTAGAAAATCTTCCATCAAAGTTTGAACTTTATTAGGCACTATCTAGCTTTCATTTTCCTTCTCTCTTTCCCTCCACATATGAGTTCTCTAGTGTTTAATAAGGACAGGAAACATGCTTCAGGCTTAGTTTACTTCATTTAAAAAACCATTTGATGAAATACAAATCATTTGAAAACACAACTCTATTAGTTGCAGTGTTTGTGGAACTATTTATTATTTAAAGCAAATGATAGTTGCATTACACTGTCTCAAAAAAGTTCTCAAGACCTGATTATGGTCTTCCTATTACTCTTCATTTATTTTCTCTCTCTTGTCTAAATATTTTTATTTTCCAGATTCTTTCCTTAACTGCAGTTTCAAATCACTTCCCTGGAACATAGTGTGAATATCCTTCTCTTCTTATCCACAAATATGTTTGAAATGTAATTTCAGTATGAAGACCAAAGGAATTCTAAAGACAATGTCTAGAATCTTATCTCACCAAGTCATGTGAAATTATTTTAACTTAAAATAAAATATCCCTACTTTTCTTATAGCTCTTAAAGATCTCTTTAGCCTCTGCAGTACCAATTTTGCCTCCTGGTCTATTATCATTGAACCCATTTTTTCAGGGGAAAGTCATAGAAATCAGGGTCCTCTTTGTTCCACTTTATACCTTCTCATTTTACTTTCCAAAACCATACTAATGTTGATTTTACATAGTTTTTAATTTCATCAATAAATGTGCTTACATCTGCCATCTATCTACTGATTTTTATTTTCATGAATTGTATAATCAAAATAAAGATTGATAGAGTATTTGGACTACTTGGATTAAAGTAAAAAATTGCAAAGGGAATTTGGAGACTTACAGCTGGATTGTCAAATATTGAGGATTGAATCAGTTAAAAGTGATAGCTTGATGAAGACTGGCTTTCACCTTCAGAAGAGATAACACTGTTCAGGATGTAGTATCCCTGATGAACTACAATCCATTATACTGTTAATTAGACAGCAAGAAATTAAACATAAATCATTCAACAGAATACAGTGATATAAAATCAATTAAGTCATTGCACTGGAAAAAAATATTAAGTGTTCTACGTTAGGGAACGTTATGAAAAAGTGCATCAATTTTAATAAAACTTTTGTTTGATGCTTGATATTCACACAGATTTCAGAAGATTTTAATTGGGTTAAGGTCTCTGATTTTGAATGAGGAAAAACACTTCTAATATCAGCTAGCAGCGGCAAATAACCAAGCAACCACTGACCATTGCAGTTACATGAGTTAAGGATCAAATTGAGAAATACTTAGCAGATATCTGACTGTGGTAGTTTTCATTATATTCCCCCCATGGGGAATATAATTCTTCCAAAACATGGAAGAATTAAAGCCTGGATTTTGAAGACAGAAACTCTAATTTTTCCCTTACTTATCTGCAGTGAGACAATATATGAAGTTTTATTTCCAGATTCATGTTAGAAGTCTGAATTTGGTTGTTATACAAGTTCTGAAAAATCAGTGAGTTTGTTGTAATTGCTGTAAGTTGGCTATTTCACATTCTCTCTGAAGGACAGTGGGGTCTTGACAAAGTTCCCGTTTTCTACATCTCGTGTCAACTAGCTTATTAATTTTCACTTATCCTTCCAAACAAAACACTACTTCAGACAGTTTTTCCTTTCTGTTTTGGCAAGGTTTTGGATATGATCTTAAAGCAGACTTTGGGAAAGAGAGACAAACCCATATTCTTTATTCAGTCAGTAGAAAAACACAGACAGAAAAGCTTCTACACAACCTAGATCTCTTGCAGAAGACCTCATCATACTGCTTCAGGACTGATCTAGAAGTTAAGTGTTCAGGTTTATTTAATAAGCTCTTTATTTTACTTCCAGAAGCATTTCAGTTGGCACTGACCAAGTGGGATTTTTTCATATAATGTAACTTGCAGCTCAAAGTCGACACTCAGAAATATGTCTTTCATAAATATACTCAAGCCACCAGTTAAGCAGATACGCATGATAACTTAATTATTCTTGTAAGCTCTTCTGAGATTTTGCTTATAATTGTATATATGCTTCCCCACACACATACAAGTCTCCCTCAATAAAATTACCTAAGTAAAATATTATTCCTAAGGTCAATTTTTACCAGTTTCTTTGCATTCAAACTTTCTGCCGTGCCCACAAATTAAAATCCACAATTGTTGATGTTTTCAAGTTTTAAAATTTATGTAAATGTTTCCTGAAATTATTCACTATTGTGATTTTTATTAGCAAATATGCTCAAAACAACTTGTCATTAGTTTTAATGAAGATTCCATATGCCAATTTGGTATACAAAACCAAATTAAGTCTATAATTAACTTATTAATTCAACGTAGCACTAATTCTTAGAATTTTGTCATTGCTTTCTGTAAATAGAAGTTTTAAATTCACAGCCTATCTTTAGTACTTGGGAATAGCTCCTGGAAACATGACAGCTGCTTCCCCCTCCCTATCTCCCCAATTATACTGAGAATCAAACCATTAATGTACCCAGGAGCAGTAAGGTAATTATATGTTTTAGTAGGTTCATTAAGAGCTCTGAAAATATATTTCACTATAAAATAATTTCTGTTCTCTTCAAATTGTCTAAAACATGAGGAATTTTTGGCAAGAAAAGGCTAAGGTGCTATGTTTCTTTACTTTAGACAACAACCTCTTACAAATCAGTACTAAATGATGCACAAAAATCCCTTGGTATCTTAAAGAGGGAAAAATTACATAGGTAAACAGATAAATCTTTAGTACATTTGTCTTTATGGGAGCAGCTCCTGCTGTTGGTCTCTAACCTGGAGGGCATTATTCTTTTCTAAATTGCCAGTAGTGTCTCACAGCACAGTGATAAATAGAAACCACTGAAAGAAATAACGTTCATTCTAACACACAAGAACTTTCCAGACAGACATTGGCCTCTGAGAACAAACACTTAGACAAAATAGATTAGTTGCTGTTGTAGAATATATCACTCTGGTTCCCTATAAACCTGCATTATCCCAGCTGTGCAAATAAGTGCCTTTATGCCAATCATTAAGTAATAAATACATTTAAGAGAGAGTCTAAAACTTTAAGGAAAACACAGGAAAAGGTCTTTCTATATCAGTTATTTTGTGTGAAGCCAGTGATGAATTCCTAGCCCTACTTTAAAAAGTCCCTAATAATGTAGATGCTTTTTTGTTATTTTGTGGAAGAAAGTTTCCTTTGTCACACAATTAATGAAACAGAAAAGAAACAAGTACTACAGAATTGCAATTAAAAGAAACAGATTAATAATAGAAGAGAAAACTCCCTGGCAATTTTCTCTCTTATTTATCATTTCACCTGAAGCACATATGCTAAGGCAGAATTTTGTTTGTTTCTGGTTATGCTGGAGTAACATTCACCTATGCTGTTTGTGTTTTTCCTCACTAATTGTTTTGAAAGTCTGACAAAATGAAAACTGTCTTGGAAAATACAGTTATTCTTCTTTGTCTGCTAGACACATGGCATGTGGATTGCTTTTAACAATTGATGTGAATAGTAATCTGTTTGTTTTTTCATTCAGTCAGAACTGCACAGTAGGAAGATATTGTGACACTACTGGCCATTTTCCCCACTACCTTTACTCTGGCCATAACACTCTGAGAATTCAAGTGCCTGGGATGGGTTCAGCTATCCAGCACAATCAGAGAAACCCTACCCTAACTACTTATCCCGTCTGAAAATTTTCTTTCTTCTTTTGTTTAGGTACCAGAAGCAGTTAAGCAGACAGAGCCTTCCTTGCTCCTGAGGCAAGGTATGTGTTGGGAGGGATGGGATGAGAATGGGGAGAGCACAGCAAGCACAGAAGTGAGCCCAGACAAGGACACAGAAGGGTGGGGGGCAAAGATGACATTGTGGCTGCTGCCAGGAACAGAGATGGATGCTGGATTTACCACAGAGCAAGTAGCCTGCCAGGAAGCCCTCGAATGGGCATGGATGTAGCTGAGAAAATTGTACATCTGCATGTCATCTTCTTTCCCAAAAGAAGTTGTGTTTTCTCTCTGCCATTGTTAGACTCTAAGAACAACCCTTTTTTTTAAGTATACCATTTTTTGTTTTGTTTGTTTTTTTTTTTTAATACATACAGAATTCAGTACAAAATCTGTACTTCTGTTGATATTTGGATTGAATTAATGAGTTGGATTTTATCTAGGTCTACATGTTTGAAAAGCTCTGTCTATATTTTCTCTGTGGATAAACTTCAGCCGAGGGAGGTGTTGGAAATAGAAATACCCTTTTTTTCTTTCCTGGTATAGATATATTAATTTTTCTATATAATCATGTTTCTCTAACAACTGTTCTGTATGCATGCCAGACCTTTTAATTTATTTTATTATAATATTAAAAATTATACTTTTATAGTAAATTTTATTTATTAATTCAATATGATTATTCCCTACAGTTTGAAAGTTGGTTTAGGGCAGTATAAATAAATATTGACTTCCAAAACAGTGGCCTTGCTTCCTTCCTACATCTGTCTGTAGATCTCAAAGCAAAGGGCATACTGAACAAGCTTAAAATTATCTTTAAGCACTCCAACAGAAAATTCATAAAAGATAATGAAGAGGCTTGTTCAGAAGCAACAGGACATCAGTGGGAAGGGAGGATACACACTCTTCTGTCTTCACTTTATGTTGGTGCAAATTTTAATTAGATGAAATGAATTCTTAAACCTTCATGTTAGATCCAGGTCCAAAATGTAGAACAAAGGAAATGTCTGTTTGAGTTCCACAGGCTTCTGAAGCAGCCTGCAACCTTCCCTGACCTGGTTTCCTGAAGGTTCCTCCAACAAAGTAAATATGACAACTGTGCTGACTGGGACTTTTTCATTTTCAGGGTGCTGTGGATTACTTAAAATTCTATTTGTTCTTTCTTCATCACCTTTGATCAGCTTTTCTCTTTTTTTTTTTTTTTTTTTTTTTTTTTTTTTTTTTTTTCTCTTTTTTTTTTTTCCCCTTGTTTAGTTTTTTTTTTTTTTTTTTTTTTTTTTTTTTTTTTTTTTTACTTTCTTTTGTCCTTCCTTTTATGTTCATTTTCTTGTTATCTTTTCCATCCATCTGCTCTGGAGTACATAATCAAAGTATTTTCTCCTATTCACTCTTTTCTAGATTTTCTTGTAATAATTTTTCTCTAGGACTATCAGTCATTTCAAAGACTAAGTAAAAGTTTTACATCTCACTCTAACTATATACATCTAATAATCATACTTTCAAAATAACATGCAAGACATTTCTCTTGCTGACTGTGTAGCACTGTTTCATATTCATTTACTCCATGTCTGATTGTAATTAATTTAGAAATAGATGAGTTGGCAATAAACAAGCTAGTTTGAAATTTGTGTCTTCACAGATTTCCAAAGTCACCTGTGAAATTATGGAAATAGTTATTTCCAATGAAGCCTGAGCTGCCACACTGATGCTGCCCCATGTGCTGCTATCTGGTTCTACTCTTATAAAAAGGGTAACTAAGAATTTCAATTGAAGCACTGTTATAACTTGCACTTGAACTTTGGACTATGGTATAAATTGATCCCTAATGATGTGAGTAGAGTATGTCTTTTGAATTTTGTTGTGAATGGGATTTTAAATCAGGAATTTCATGTATAGTTGAAACCACATCAGCAATATATACAATTATTCTGATTTATAAGTGATGAAGTATGTACCATCAAACATGCAGAAAGTATTTATATGTGTTTGTATTGACAGAATTTTCATATTTCTTTGAGCATGGAGTATTATGTTCTTTCCTATTTTTCTTATTTTTCAGGTCTCTTGAATTACATTAATATTTTTTTTGAAGAAAAGAGAGATGTAAAAACCATAGGACTAAGATTCTTGTAAAATTCACATTCCTTTGTTTGAATGTGTAGATCAAGAGGATTGTATATTTATCCTTGAGTGAGACAAAAATTCCTCAGGACCTTTTACTGTCCATATTATTAACTGCAGAGTGAAAACTCCATCTTTACAGAACTAGGTACTAATTTGAAAATAATGATTTCCAGTCATTAGTATTTTGTGTAAAATGTATATGATCTAAGAATATTCAACCAATTTCTTCTAATATTTTAGTAATCAGAAGTGCATGTTATGTTGTCCATTTGCTCTTTCAAATTATATTTTAAAATCTGTTAGCATTGAATGAAGTTTTCATCTTGGGAAAAACAAAAAGGGGATTGACCTGAATAATTTTCATTTTCAAAAATGCAGTAATGCTTACTAATCATTGCCAGTATTTTGATTATTTCAGTACTCACATAGTATGAAGGAAACTCCAGAATGCTATGCAGCAAGAAAGAGGGTAAAGAATGATGAGTTCATGGAAGTGATAAACAAACACAAGTGCTATGAAAATCAAATAATTTCATAGTAGTAAGTAATCTGAGAGAAAAATAAAATGATTAATGAGTAGCTAAATTTTTTTTGATCAACTGTATGGTTGAATTTATAGTTCTGAATATATGAAAGGCCTGATCCTTTTTTCTAAACTAAAGTCTTCCAGAAACTGATTGTGCAAAAAATATCCAGTATAGTATAAAACCACTTGATTTTCAATGATGCATATAAGTAAAGAATTAGGTATTGTGATATGATAAGACACAGTGCTGAGCATAAAAAAGCAATGTGAAAATGAAATGAACTTGCATTAAACATATGTGATGGGAATACAGCTTCTGGTAATGAAGCAGTGGTTGGATATGTTGGCTGTATCAAATTAACCAACTTCAAGTAGCTACTCCTTCTCAATTCATGTAACATTAGAGCAGAAATCTGATGAGCAGAGACAAGTGTTTGAGAAATAAGATGACAATGATGTGTGGGTATTAGATTTTTCAGAACTATAAAAAGAAATATGAATTACTCTGTATGTAAGAAACTATGGAATTATCAAAATATAAGGGCAAATAAATTCTCTGCCTCAGTAAGTTTTATTTAGCACAGATCAAATCTAAATTAGATCCAGAAAAACTTTAAAATTAAAGATTTAAATCTGGTCTTTGTGGAGTACTGTCGCCAGTTCTTCGAGCAAAGCAAGTGGACACCAATCCATGTAGCAAACACAGAGCCAGAAAAACTATCACACACTAAACCCAAGGGAGTAAATACTGATCAGATTATGCAGGAAATCCATTCTCACAGATAACCCATCAACCTAGACATTTATTTTCACATACATCAGCATCATTACACATTGGTGAAAGAGACAATCCTGTACTTTCAAAAGCAGGTTTATTAAAGATGTGATAGTATCACTTCTATTTCTACTAAAATCCTGAAGACCCAAGCAAAAATGCACATGACATAACTTAATAGTTTAAAAGACAAGTTTATTGAAGTTGTGATAGTAGCTTTTCTGTATCCACAAAAGCCCTGAAGACCAATATTCTTGTGAAAATCACATTTTACCAGCAAGTAGTTTGGCATAAGACTTTTCTCAATCCAATACAATGGAGAGTGACTGAAAATGCAAGAGGACATGGGGTTTGCAACTGAAGAGAGGGAGTTTAATGGACTTTGCAAAGTGAGATAGGCTGTTCAATGTATCAAATGTAATTAGCTTAAAATACTGATTATCCGATGGTTTCACAGATAAAAGAGAGAGGAGATAGGATGACTAACATAGGTAGAAAAAAATTATTCTCTCACCTTATCCTGATTTTCCTCAGGTTATCATGTAAATCAAGAACTCAAAAAGTAGCCAACAGAGAAGAAAGATTTGGCAGCAGATTTATTAAACCTCTTCAGAAAAAAAACAGAGGATGTCTGGTTTACATTAAATTGAAGTCAATATGAAGATGGGAAAAGCAAACACATTTTGATTTCTATCCTGAAATAAGTCAAAATTTAAAAGTAAAATTTAATCTGCTCATCTTAAATCAAAGAAGTGGATGAAAGAAAGAAAGAAAGAAGGAAAGAAAGAAAGAAAGAAAGAAGGAAAGAAAGAAAGAAAGAAAGAAGGAAAGAAAGAAAGAAAGAAAGAAGGAAAGAAAGAAAGAAAGAAAGAAGGAAAGAAAGAAAGAAAGAAAGAAGGAAAGAAAGAAAGAAAGAAAGAAGGAAAGAAAGAAAGAAAGAAAGAAGGAAAGAAAGAAAGAAAGAAAGAAAAAGAAAGAAAGAAAAGAAATAAAAGAAATAAAAAGGAAAGAAGGGGATTTGGACCTTCATATCAATATGTTTTCTTAACTCTTATTATGTGGATTAATATATGCTGCTGTATATAACACATTACTAAATGCAATAACACAACCAAGATCAGATTGTTTCAAACAAAAAAAAACCTTGAAGATTAGAAGAAAAAAAACTTGAAATTTGTGGTCTAGGGTATTAATAGTAGAAATTGAAGTAGAAATTGATCTGTTAATTATCATGAATTTGTGTTTCTAAATGAAGGTACTGATGCATTACCTTTTGTAATATAACTCTAGTTGAAGAGAGAATGAGAGACAGCTAGAATGGTGGATATTTCTTTTTGTCTCTAATATCCCCTGTGATCGGATTTTCTAGAATAATGACTTGAAAATCTCTGTAGCTAAATTTAGAAACTTTTAAATAGGTACATTAAGTTCTAGACCTAGAATTTCTCTCCTACATTTACCTTCTTTGTATGTGCAAAACTTAACTTGTTAGATACTTCCGAAGTTGTTCAAGAAATTATTGATCAAGCTATTTATTTATCAATTTATCCATATCTATATCAATTTGAAACTAGTTTGTTAGAACAATAAATAGAACCCATGAAAATAAGTGTTGTTTTGAAGAATGGTTATTTTATTTTTCCTTGTTTTTCTTGAACATTTAAAATAGGAAGAAAAATCAAGAACTTCCTCAACTGTATCTTTTTTTCCCTACACATGTGTGTGAATCCTGGTTCTCCCTACTTTGACAATGAATATTACATTTGAAAATAACTTTTCAAAACTAATAATAAGCATCATATACAGTCATACACACTAAAGATTTTTGACTAGAGTCTCCTAATTGCTTTTGCATTCAATTTGCACACTATTCATACACACTAAAGATTTTTGACTAGAGTCGCCTAAATGCTTTTGCATTTAGACATTTTCCAAGACCAAGGACTTTTTATAATAATCAGAAAAGCACAGGCCCTGAAACTTTTTATGGCAGAGTCACATTAAGGGTAATCAACAATAACACAGAAAAAAAAAATCCCTATATATTTGTTCAATTTCTTTTCAAGGACATAACTTCAAATGAAAAATTATGAAAGAAAATTTAAGTTCACTCAAACTGATATAATTCTGAGCTCCCTGGTCACAAAGGCTGCTTATTCTCAGAGCTGATCCTGCATATGCTAATAACATTATCCAGAGATCATGACAAAAAGACAAGTTCTTTGCTTCATGCAGCTATACCCCTTTCAATCAACCTCATGCTGAGAACCATTTATTACCATAACATATGACACAGAAAATCTTAAGAGGCAGTAAGGGGCAAATTTTCAGATTATCACATGCCATTCTAGCTGTGACTTTCTCATTAACTTTAAAAGAATCATGTGGTTTAGACCAACTCAAAGCTCTGAAATATACCCCTACACATGCCCCAGAATAAACCTTTACAAACATAATAATTTTCCATATTTGCCTTAATCTCTATAAAATAACAGAAGTCAGCAACTAAGCAGACTGTTCACAATAGTCTTCGAATTGCAGAGAGCCTTGCATTGTGTCTGAGGTGACCTTGTAGTACGCATGGGGACAAGCCTCAGCTCTTCAGCAATTCCAAGTCAGAAAGGGAGATAAAAGAAAAGAAACTTCTGGCCATAAGGCACCATTAATGACACCACACTATAGTTAGCCGTGCTAGTTTATTTCCTTTGACTTAAAGTAGCTTGCAAAATGCAGTTAATAGGAAATGACTTTTTTAAAAAAAAATCCAGAAATCTAACTGAAGTAACATGGACATGAAGGAGCAAAGTTTTATCAGACAGGCACCTTGAGATGGTGGACAGCTTTATGCACTCAAAATGAGAATGTAACAAAAATATGCCACCTTTTTTATCCTTTCTCCTCAAATGGAAAGTTTTTACTCCTCTCTACCCAAATCTTGCTGTCTATTACGTGCTCAAAGGCCATAATTATTTAAAAAATAGGCTTCTGAGGAAAGCACATAATTAGTCCAGTGCAGCTGGTATAAAAATTACTGGCAGGAGTAGTAGTGTCATTAAAAAATTGGAACTAAAGCACACTAACTATACTCCAGGGCAAGTTAAACACACAGAAACTCTAGTAAATATTTTAGTATCCAGGATAGCATACACTCAGGGCACCCAATTTTTTTTTAACACCACTGATCCAGACTCAATAGAAAGTCATTTTTGCCAAAATGCAACTGTAGAGCATTCTAGTTTGTATAAGTTTAGTAAGGTGATTTTCTTTGACTCTTACTTAGAATTAGACTGCAGTAGAAAAAAAAGCAAGTTTGCATCAGTGTCATGCAATGATATTAGAATTCCAATTCTTATTTCAGCTGCTTTCTTCTCTATGAGAAAAGTCTTTGAAATTATGAACTGGAATGCAAACTAATTTGTAATAGCTGTGTGACTCTGTAGGGAACTTATTGTAGAAGTTTTCTCAAATACGACATATCCCTTTTTGTTGTGACTTTCCTATAATTATTCAAGAGCCTAGTCTGGGATGCTCTTAGAACTGAGGTGTCTACAAGTAAAACTACACTTATTGATACATCTATGCTTTAAAAAATTGCACTTCTAGAACTGCTGGCATCTTTGTTTAATTTTGAAACTCCTTGAGGTCTAATCCTAGCTATCTATGCACCATTTTATGTAAGGTCAAGCAGTTTCTGACTCTGCTAGAGACAAAATGGAATTTTTGTACCTGAAAGGTCTGAAAGAGTTAATCTGACAATTATACTTTGGATTTAACTATCTGGTCTAACATCAGTTTTACACCAAAATCCCACAGAGTATCAGTTTATACACTAGCCTAACCACAAAAAAAAAAAAAAAGAAACAGTTTTGGGTTAAATAATCTTTGTGGTCTTCAGTTATTCAGTTGTATACTTTACCTCTACAGTGATGAGAACCACTTAAGTGAAAGAATAATTCATGACTGAAGACTTTGTCTAGTGTTTCAAAAAGCTGAAGATTCATTGAGTGAGAGAGAAAGAGTTTCAGGATTCTTGTGAGTTAGATAGACAGTTTGATTGCTCCTGCTAATTATTGTGCTAAAAATCCCATAGAGAAGGAACACCAGCCTAGGAGAAAGAGAGGACAAGGAACCACAGTACAGCAATGGATAGTGGCAGGTCCCAATGGTCCCAATGTCAGGAGACACTGAAATGAGCAGTCCTTGATTTCAACCACACTGTACAGATGAGTTGTGAAAAGCCTATGAATTGCAGTAGACCCAAAATACCTCTATTTAAACCTGGCTTTGGAAATCTGAGCTAAAGATGTATTTTAGAACTTCTTTCTCCTCCTAAATAAATTTTGCCTCAACCTCACTTCTGTTTATGTCTCTTCATTCTATTAGCGTTCTGATCCTTTCTTCTCCTTTCCTGCATACCTTTTCATATGTTTGTATCTATTTTTCTCCTGCATCTGCCTTTTGTGTGTGAACATTATTACCCTTGTCACTGTATTTTTACTGCAATGAAAAATAAACACTTGAGAAATAATCACTGCACAGTGGCCAAACAGAAGGCAATCCTTCCTGTAAATACTACTTTTGTGTAATAGGCATGGTCAGATCAGTGCTAGAAATGTAGTGAGAACAATTCATCTACATCATTTTTTCCCTCTACAGAAATGTTGCTGTGGTTTTTTCATACTTTAAACTCCATGTAGAATTTATCTTTTTTTCCCTCTCTTAGTTTTTTAGGTCTTGCTCTTTCATACTTCTACTTTATGAAAAACAGGCTTCTGTCAAACAGACTCTGTCAAAGTCATCATTCATCCATGTGTTAAGACGTCTGTGAGCTTTCTTTCCCTACATCAATGACACACAGTTTTCTTTTGACTCTAACAATTTTTGTTCTTCCTATTTTATAATGCATGCACAGTTATGTTATAAAGACTCATCAAAGTCACCACTGTTCTACATTTATCTGCATTGAACTGGCTTTGTCATTTATTAGTCTTTTAAATGTTCTTTATATTTTCTATCTGGTTACATTCTCCTTCATTATTTACTGTTCCTCTAGCATCTCTTTCTCATTCACATTACTCTGCTCTTTAACTTTAATATTCTGGACCTAAAATACTTGCCACTAAATCTTCAAAGTCACAAGTCTTAGCACTGCTTTTATTGTAAGTTAGTAATGTAACTTCTTATAAATTAACATTATTTGAATACACACACCCATTCCTGCTTTGGGAAGCTAAAAGCAGGGGTTTGAAGCACTGTGTGAGGGTACCTTAATGAAATCCCCATTGATTTTGATGAGAATGGTATTGCTTTAATCCTGATGTATGCTTTGGCGCTTTAAATTGAGGATCTAACACACACATTTAATAAAATGACTGTCCACTCCAGATCCCAGCTGCTAAATTCTGCCCTTGAACCTTCATGCCACTTCCTTTGGATCAGTGTGTGGTATGCTAAAGCAAAGGGGAAAGTTTTGCCCACAGCATACACAAACAGTCTTCAAAGAGCAGACATTTTAACTTGGGATTGTTTCACAGCCATTAGAATTAATCACAAACATGGATCAAGAGAGTAAGTCTCCTAAATGCTTCATATTTTTTATGCATCTTATGATGGTAGCAAGCTCTGCTCAGTGTGCCCATAAATCCCTTTACCCTGGGAAGAGAAAAATAGTTCTGTCTCATTTATTAGATGCTCTGTCATTTAGTCAGTGGTAGATGATTCTAGAAGTAGCTCCACCTGGTAAGGTGGACTATGGGAAAAATCCATGACATTACACTTAATTAATATAAAACCTATGAGACAAAGGAACAGGTTAGAAAATGTATTTACTCAGAAAGTACATTTTAGAAGATTTTCATCCATACTGGATTTTTTTTGCTCAGTTGTGCAGTTTACTGAAAAGACTGCCAAAATCAGTCTTGTGCTGTAGTCTCAAAGATCACTAAATATTGACCAGTAAAATAACTCCCTCATGAGCTTTTGCAGATGCAATAGATACTAGAGACTCTTCCTCTACAGTAGCTGCTTCTCTTTTTATGTCCATGCTTGCAGGGTCTACACAGTCTAAGAGTTCATCAGCCAAAACAGTGAAGAAGACAGTTATATTAGAAACACTGTTTTGTAATATAAGACATTTTCTGCATGTTGGGGTTTTTATTTTTTGTTTTGAAGCCTTATGTAGTCCTAAAGAGCTTTTATGAAGATGGAAGGCATCTCTCATTTCCTTCTTTGTAGTTCATTGCAATTATTTCAT